>JAULKM010161635.1:0-16364 GCA_032355605.1 Rubia tinctorum | reverse complement strand
TTTTAGGGTTTTGCAGGTTGAATCAAAACCCAGCTCTAATACCATGATAAAATATATTACCCGTAATGAATCATGTATTACTGCTCAGAATAAATACAGTACAAAAGGAAGGCTAGTACTAGTATACCTGTAGTCTAGTCAACAACTCTATCCATAACAAATCAAATCGAATCAGATGCTTGACTTATTCTAACACAGGCATGTGCGAGACAGACGGACGGCAGACGGCGGCCACGACCACGGCGGACTAACGGTGGTTGAGATTCGGTGCCTGAGAGGCGAGGGTTAGTTTTGTGTTTTATTTTTCTAATGACATGTTAGGTTTAATATTATTTCTTTAAGTATATGTTCAATAATGGTGTTGTGTAGTGGTTACTACGTTGTACATTGATAGCATTGATAATTAAAGCTTTGTTGCACATTTCCAATTTATGATTGTTGATATTTTTATGATTTTTAGTTGATGTTTTGTTAATTGTAGCCTACGTTTTTTTCAAATTTTATTTTATTATATATATATTTCTGTTTTATTTGCTTTTATATATTTTTTTTGCTTCAATGTTTTAGTCGATGGTTTATGATTTTTTTTGTTGATATTTTGCTAGTTGTAACTTATGTTTATAATTTTCAGTTCTATGATCATATTATTTTTCACATTTTTTAAACATTTAAAAAAAATTGATTTTTTGTGTGCAGATTACACGGATATCAGGAAAATGATGGAAAATATTAGTAATAGGTCCCTGTAATATTATTAGAGATAGGTCCCCGTAAAATTATTAGAAATGGATCCATGAAACTAGAATATAGTTAGAATTACATAAAGATCCCTGCATAAAATTTAGCCTGCCTCATAGGAGACCATCTCAACTTGTTGTTATTGTCTCAAATATTAAATTATCAAATTATTAAATTATGGATCCGCTCTTTAAGCGAGTAATATATTTATATGAGTGAGACTCATAACAGGTGGCAGGAATCAACTTGCAATTACGGAAAATATAGTCACACTCGCGACCAGGTGCCCAATAGACTAAATCCTATAAATTCTTCCTCCAAATCACGAGCTCCCCAAAACATATAGCAGTTACTTTCTTCTTTTCTCCCTCAAAATATAGCAGTTACTTTCTTCTCTTTCTTCTTCAAAATTCGAAGTTCTTGTGCTAGTCGCAACCACCGATGAGCTCCCAAAACCTTCTTCGATCTATTTTCCGATGAGTTTCTCCAACGACTGGGCATTGTCAAGTGAAATTCACGATAAAATTTACGGCTTGCAACAAGATCTACACCGACAACCAATTGAAACAGATTAAATTTCAACAACATGTTCATCGAAGCAAATCTGATTCAATCGAATCTTACTGAAAAAAGTCCGATTGAAACAACTGAATTTCAAATCCAAACGAATGAATTTCAATTTCAAGAGGATGAAATTTCTCCTAATAATGTTCTAAATATGATTTTTTCACATCCGATTGAGGTTTGTTATTGAATTGTGCGATGCGAATGATATTGTTGTTGAAATTTCTGAAAGTATGAATTTTGCTGCTATGAACATGTAAGAATGCGTGGCAAATATTCTAAAAATGAACTAAATACTTCTAAAAAATTTCATATAGACGATGCATCTGTTACCTTACAATACGTATCATTTGTTTTAAAGCATGCATTTGTTTGAAAACTGTTAATACTCCTTCTGTTTCTTTATTATTGACACACTTTTCCTTTTGAGTTGTTTCTTTTATATTGGCACACTTTCCATTTTTGGTACAATTCCTTCAATTTCATCCACTCATTCTACTTTTTACATTCAATTTTATCCACTCATTTTGTTCATCTAAATTCAAGCATCTAAACCTACGGAGCCACTTATAAAGAAATGGAGGGAGTATGAATTATGATACTTTACCAGGAACTAATGTATAAGTTAAGTTATGAATCGTTTGTGTTTTGTTGAAATATGTATATGTTAGCATACAACTAGATATATTATATTACATAGAACAGAGAAGACTAAAATTGACAATTTAAAATTGTCATATTAATTGTGCGTTGATTGCTTTATAACATGTACTCCGTATGGTTTAAACAAAAACACACTTCTGATTTAAAACTCTCAATTCCTTTTATGAATCGCAAAACTCTGTCAGGAGGTAGTGCATAATTTACCCTATGAATCGTTCCTATTTTGTTAAAACATGGATATGTTAGTTTATAACTAGTATTTCGTATAGTATACAGAACATAGATTACATAATTTCTTATAATTTTTCAAGTTTTCATATATACGGCATTTAACACCCTAGAATATGTATTGATTAAATTAAATTATGTATTTGCTTTTCCTAATTTAAATCAAAAAGAGGTCACAGAAAGTTTTGGTGGCGTGAAAGCACCACATGTAAAAGCATTGCATATTTTATATAAAAAAAAACATGGAAATTTTATCAATTTCAAACACAAGAGACTCTCAACATCTAAACAAATCGAAAGATAGTAGATAAATACTACAAGTGTTTGTGCATCTTCCAGCAAAGTGAACCCATGTATATCCTGCTTCTCATTTAACCGTCCCATCATTTCCGTGTCATTTTCCCCATCCCTGTATCCATTGGTTGTTTTTCTTGGAACAAATTGTTCACGGTCATTTGCCAAATTGTCAAGCACTTCGCTCACCTAATTTTGGTGATTGGCACTTTAGTCAGCAGTCAACCTCACTGCTGCCAGTCAACATTAGTACGCCAGCTATTCAACTTATTTGGCACGCTTGCTATTTTAAAAAATATTTTAAATTATTATTTTAACACTTTTCATTTGTGATATACTCCATGATTTTAATAACTATTTCCTCCGTTCCGTCAGTTTTGACCTATTTTTTTGTCAACTTTCTCAAACCATGTTTGACCATCAACAACTTTAATTACATATATTAATGGTACATTAAAATTATTATGGTCAAATATGGTCTGAGAAAGTTGACAAAAAAATAGGCCAAAACTGGCGGGACGGAGGAAGTATTCATTTTACCTTTCCAACTTTCAATTTAATTTGCTCCATACAAGCACCTTCTTAAAACTTGTATCAAAAAGTGAAGTGTCACAAATAGATGAACTTGAGGAGTACTTCCTCCTTCCCAAGTATATTTCCCTAATTACTCTTGGCCAAAAGTTTTATGTAAATTGACGTGATAAGAAATAATTATCGAAAAGTACAAATATTTCGGGAAAGTGATGAGTTCAGTCTAAATTTTTTTAAAGTTAAAGAATATATTATGAGAATTAAACAACACACTCAAAGAATGCCATTACTTGCGGGACAGATAAAATAGAAATTAGCCAATATTCTTAGGACAAGGGAATTATATGCAGTTTGACATTTTCATACGAGAGTGTCTCGTGTTAAACTGACTAAGAATTAATCAATCATGACAAACGTCATTTCTAAAACTATTAACATCGGATTATAATTATTTATGTAAAATATTTTTAAAATTATGGGAATATCATTTTTTGGTAATAAATGGAAACAAATATCAATCACCAATTATTTTAGTACTGATTAAAAATGGAACCCGTCTAACGGTTGACAGTTTAAAACAAGACCTTTTCATATTTTCATTCTATAATAGTATATTTTAATTCTAAAAAATTACTCTTTATTTTTAATTCTAAAATTGTATTTTTTAATTTAATATATTGTATTTTAAAATTTTAAAACACTTTATTTTTAAGTTAGATATTTTAAAGATTATATTTTTCATGCAATATATGTTGTATTTTTACACTCAAAGAGATTTTTTATAAATAATTAACTTAGGGGAGATATTGTAAAATATTATAAATATGAAGGGTTGATTTTTATTCATCATCAGAGATCACAATATATATATATATATATATGGTTACAATCTAAACATTTTCTAAAGGGACAAAGAAATTGACCTCTATAACCTTTCGTACAAGAAAAAAGAAACTAAGGAAAATATAATTAATATTTCTCCTCAAGTTGGACCATGAGGAACGAGAAGGCCCAACTTGAAGAAGAATGTTATACTGGTGTCATCCAAGAGCTTCAGTAAACAAGGTAGCTGGTTGACTTGAAGTGCGAATGTGATGAGTAACAATATGGTCATATTGAATGAGATCACGGAGAAAATGACAATCAATCTCAATAAATTTAGTATGCTCATGAAACACCAGATTTGCTGAAATATATATAGCTTCTTGAATATCATAAAATAGACGTATTAGAGAGTAATGACCCATACCCAATGAAGAACGAAGATATTTTGGCCGTAGCAGGTTACAACACTGCAAAATACCCAGTCATAGAAAAATGATTAAGAGGACACGACACCAATCATAATCACAATAAGCAGCCAACTGTAAAGAACTGTGAGCAGATAGAAAGAGACCCTGACATGGATGACAATTAAAATATTGCAACACTAGTAACATAACCTGCCAATGCACAACACAAGGAGTCTGCATTAACCGAGCAAGTGTATGAACACAAAAACTGAGCTCCGAAGGAGTGATAGTAGGATAAATGAGACGACTAACAAGACACATGTATTGTGCATAATCCCCATAAGGCAAGAACCTATCTAGCGCCAAATCATGTTGTTGCTCTACAGAAAAATTCACAGGCTTTGCAACAAACATACCATAATCTGAAAGAATATCTAGTGTATATTTTCGCAGTGATAAAACATACCACCATGTCTACGAGAAATATCAATCCCAAGAAATACTTAAGATCCTTCATGTGAAAACAAGCATTTAAGTAGGACTTGAAGTGATTCAGAATAGTAGAAGTCGTGTGTTCAACAATAATCAAATCATGAACATAAACGAGAACATGTAGAGTGACAGAATCCCAAGTAAATTAGAATAAGGAATAATCAGCCTTACTCTACACAAAACCAAACAGACGTAGAGCTGTAGCAAGTTTAGCAAACTAATTGCGAGGAGCTTGACGAAAATCTTACAAGGATTTCTGTAGCTTGCTAACTAGGCCAGGAGATGAAACATTATAATCAGAGGTGGTGGCATATAAACCTTCTCCTCAAGATCACCATATAAAAATGCATTGTGAATGTTCATTTGATGAAGTTCTCAACTCTTGATAACATCAACAAATAAAAATATGCTAAAAGAGCTCATCTTAACAACAGGTGCAAATTTTTCTGTAAAGGCAGTACCTTTAATTTAACGGTTTCAAAGAAAAACTAAACGAGTTTTATGATGTTCAATAGAACCATCTGACTTGTATTTGGTGTGAAAGACCCACTTGTTATTAGGGATGATCATGGGTCGGGTATGAGTTTGGTTTAATAAGACTCAGACCTGACACTAAAAATATTTAATAAGACCAAGACCGACCCCGACCCGTAGGGTCTGAATATCTTAGACCCTTACCCAAACTCGATTGATCTATCGGGTCTTGGGTCTAAAATGAGTCTAATTTTCTAAAAATAATTCTTCACTAAACAAAACATATATTATCTTAATCTCAATATGCACCTGAGTTAATTCTTTGATTAAAAAAATACAATCCATGGTATTTATTGAATTGAAAATAAAAATACAGAGAGAAGATGAAAGTGATTTAGGAATTGGGGTAAAATTGTATACTAGTTAGGGTTATCTGGGTCTACGGGCCGGCTTTGGGTCTTAATATCTTAGACTCGGGCCCATTTTTTAAAATCTAGACTTTGACCCAATGGTCCAAGTTTCATACCCGACCCAACGAACCTAGACCCTTTGGATCTGGGTTGGGTCCTAGACCCATGCTCATCCCTACGTCCTACCAATGACAGTCTTTTCAGGAAGAAAATGTTACATCGTCCAAGTCTCATTTTGTTCAAGAAAATTGATCTCATATGCTGTGGCCACGTGCCAATGCTCATGACGAGAAGTCTCAGAATAAGTTGCAAGATTGAAACCATCTGTAACATTAGTTAAAATCATGCATTGTGAAATCGTAAAATTATTACGGGAACCATAATCAGCTTTAGGATAACCAGTACATAAGGACTGTTTAGTGGACGAAGTGGACAAGACATGAAAGATTTTTACTATGAAATTAGAGTCACCGAAATAATCTTTCAAATTAGTGGGAAGCAGGCAAACCTGTATGCTTCGACAAACTTCGGTAAGTGGAAGTTGAGCTTAGACCTTCAAAGCGGATAGAGGTCACGATGATGACCGTGGTTCAGGATTCTGCAAAGGTGGTAGCAAAGCACCCGACATCGGTGCAAGGATTCCAGTTGGCAGCTCATAAAATATAGTAGGAGATGTCGCGGCATTCGAGACATCTAGAACTGAAGCAGGCTCAGAAACTGGCGCAAACAAAAATTGCTCTTAATAGAAAAAAAACTCACGAATATCGAACATAGTTTTGGATTCAAGGTGATAAACAAGCCAACCCTTCTTGCTAGTAGGATAACCGAGAAATATGCACTTTCGACTGCGGGAAGCAAACTTATCGCACTTTCAAGGAATGTGAGAAGCAAAACATAGACATCCAAGAACTAGGAAGAGCCTATAGTTCGGCCCACGACCATGAAGCATTTGATAAGGCGTGCGTCCATTTATCAAAGGATTTAGTATTCTATTTATCAGATAAGAAGCAGTGTGAATGCATTCTCTCTAAAAGTAAATTGGAAGATGAGCCAGAAGTTGAAGATCACGGGCTACATTGAGTATTTGGCAATGTTTGAGTTCAACATGTCCATTTTGTTGTGGCGTCTCAACACAAGATGTTTCAAACAAGATTATGGCCTCAACAAAAAATGATCGAAAAGGAAAGAATTTAGTCCCATTGTCAGTCCGTACACGTTGACTGGACGACTGAACTATATTTGAACAAGAGGATAAATTCCTTCATCTTGGCAACTGCATATGACTTTGTAACTAACAAATACCCATAAAACTTGGGAATAATCACCAATAATAGTTTAAAAAATAAAAACCTCCACTAGAAGATGATGATCTAAAATGCCCCCAAACATCACAATGGGTTAATTCAAATAGCTTTCTAGCTCTGTGAGAACTTTAAGGAAAACTATTTCTAGTTTGTTTTGCTCGATGACAAATGGAGCAAGGAATGACTTTATCTTAATGCTAACTTCATGATCAGGAATAAAAGACAACACTGAATTAGATGGATGTCCAAATCACCTATGTCATGAATGGGATAAAGAAAGAGGTGCAGAAACAACAGAGACGATGGACCACAAAGATGGTGACATGACACCCAATACATGCAACCAGTAAACCTCGCATTTATGTTCACCCGTGACAATAACTGTCCATGAATTGATATCTAGTACTACACGTTATCTTCCGTCAAGCTAAACTATATATTTTAAAGCAGCAGTTAACTTGACAAAAGATGACAAATTACATCGAAATTCTGGAATAAATAAAACACGAGAAAGAATATGTTCTGAGAATGCAGACTCTCGTGTTGTACAACAGTGTATACACATCCATCAGGAAAAATCAGATCAATAGAATCAACGTGAGTAATATAATGAAGTAGAGATAATGCAATATGAAGATCCAGTGTCAAGAATCCAAAGTAAGGCAAACTTGACTGAAATATTGTCATGAGGGTTTCGTAGTTTAGAGAACATATTCATTATCGTGCTCCATTGGGTATTGGAAAAACTGGGGCTGAAAGTTTTCCTAATTTCTGTTCAAGGTCGGTTTGGACGCTGAGGCATTAACGAATGCAAGAGATGATGAATGAGCATAACTGGAAATTGGTATTCTAGCAGGAGAGGCTACAACATGACGTTAGGAATGTCGAAGATAATGGTGGTTGGAATATCGGATATGATGGAAATTCACGTCGGCAGCTACAGACATTGCGCCAATGGTAGAAAAGAATTCGATAATATCACTACTTGAAAATCCCCCATAGGCACCAGTAAAATACCATTAAGGAACCAGTTAAACCGCCCCCTTAGATACCGGTGCCTAAGTGACCTGGTCCAAATTTTAACAGTTTTGAGTGTCGGTAAAGCGTACCACTGCTATAAATTTAAGCATCGGTATGGAAAGATACCAGCGGTTGATCATTTTCCTACTGGTATGCACAATCGGTGCCTAGGAAACTATATTCTTGCATAGGGTTACTTAGGCACCGACAATGCCTGTGCGGTGAAATATCGGTGCTAGTAAATAGGTGATCAATAAAAAAATCCAACTAGTGAGAATAAACTCACCGGCCAGAATACGAAACCCGGAAATTCATAAAGAAATATAGGACGAACAAAAAAATAGAAGTTCATGTAAAAAATTGGAAAATTCATAAAAACAATCCAGAAGTTCATTACTTATATATGAAAATGCATAACAGTCCTCAATTCATGAAACAAACTGAACATAAACATAGATTTACAACATTAATTATCATAAAAATTAGTACTTAATCTCCATAAACCCTAAATAACATCAACGAACCATAACCATGAAGATTAGGTCGGATGTAAGCACTGACGCATGGTCCAACGTGGTGGTGGCACTGAGAGCTGAGGTGCGGTGAATCTGAGCTGAACCCGGCATTTTTGTGGATCTTGCTGGAAGATTTCATCGGGGATGGTCGGAGTGATGATATCGGGTTTGGTGCATCGCCCGGGAGGACGGAGAGGGCGTCGTCGTCGTTGGCGTCGAAGCCTTCACAGGCTGGGTGGTGGCAAAGAGGAAGAGGTGGTGGAGGAGGAGGAGGGAGGGGATGGAGAGGAGGCAGAAGCAGGGAGAGGTGGGGAAGTGAGAGTTTTTAGGAGAGTAGGGTTTTATATGATTAGTATTTCAGTGCTCTAATTTGGGCTAAGTTGTGTTTTTTAATACCGTAGAACCGGTATGAAAACCAGTGTCCACGGTTGTTATACCAATTCTAGGTACTTAAAACGCAGCTGCGTAACGATGCTTTAAATGGGTGTTTTCATTTTTTTTTCTTCCCGAGAGCAAAGAGAAGAAAAATATTCTAAGTACCTAGCACCGGTATGAAAACGGGAGCCTTTGGTGATCATATTGTGCTGGGTACTTCAAACGCAGCTGATTGTCGCTGCTTTAAATGAGAGTTTTAATTTCTTTTTTCTTCCCAAGAACAAAGGGAAGAAAAATATTCTAAGTACCTAGCACCGGTAGTCTGACCGGTGCCTATGATAGTGCTACATGTGCTCATAAAATCCCTCAAAATATTGGACGGAAATTCAAAATTTTCATTTTCACGCCACATAGTAGCAGAGTATGACTGAAAAACAATGATGGTGCTAGTACATTTTACCCTCTAAGTTAACTTTTTCATTGTTACAATTATGTCCATGAGAATAAATTTGGAGGATGCAAATCACAAAATTGGAGAAATCAAAACACAATTAAATACGGGACAATTACGTAATTAAAAATTGGACTACAATGGGCAATTACATAATTTTTGGAAAATTACATTGTGGCTCAAAATTGTATTACCCCGTTACCATTACTCATTGCTCTAAAATACATGATTTCTGTTATTCTTGCAGAAATATAGAAATAAAAAATAAATATTTTTTGGCAAAATATTGAAAAACGCTAGTACATGTTCTAGAGTAACTTATGGTTGATTACTTGGAAGTTACAAAGTGAAATCGAAATGGATTCTAGATATAATTTTATGCTTATTTTTTTATAAATATTCCCTTACAGATATGGAAAATACAATAGGGGAGTATAGGGTAACATCACGTTCAGCGGAGTTCAATTTGGAGTTACGAGTAAAGTTTTTACTTTTTCCGTTTAGGTCTCTCCAAGAAAGTTGGAGTCACCGATCACGAAATAGGCAGAACCAAAATTCAATTCAATAATATATGATCGCAACTCTGCAATTTAGGCATGTATGAGTGAACGGAAGAGTCTCAAAATTCAACATTGATTACTTCTATAAATTCTTGGAAAATTAAGCCGTGGCCCAAAATAGTGTTACCCCATTACCCATTGATCCAAAACACATGATTTTGTTATTCTTTCCTAAATGTAGAAATGTAAATTAAGTGATTTTTTGGGTGAAATATTGAAAAGCGATAGTACATGTTTTAGAGTAACTTATGGCTAATTACATGGGAATTACAAAGTGAAATCAGAAAGGATTATGGATATGTTTTTGTGCTCAATTTTTTTATAACTATTCCCTTATAGACATGGAAAATACAATGTGGGTGTATAAGGTATCATCACGTTTGAGCAGATTTCAATTTGGATTTACGAGTAAAGTTTTTTATTTTTTGCACTTAAGTCACTCTAGGAAAATTGGAGTCGTCAAATCACAAAATTGGAGGAACCAAAAAGCAATTCAATAATATACTATTGTGACTTTGTGATTTGGGCATGTATGGGTGTATGGAAGGGTCTCAAAAGTCAACATTGATTACTTCTACACATTCTTGAAAAATTACAATGTGGACCAAAATTGTGTTACTCCATTATCTATTACTCCAAAATACACTCTTGAATAAATAGAGAAATATTAAATAAATAAATTTTGTGGTGACATGTTGGAAAGCGCTAGTACACATTTTTGAGTAACTCATACTATAAACTCATTTTGATGCAGGGCGAATGATGGTGAAAATTGAAGAAGCGATGGATCGCCGTAAAGGTTCGATATAGTTTTAAACGTAACCTTTTCATTTTGAGTCTTAATCAGGCGAGCTCGTTTCGCCATTTGAGATTGTTTAAGGCCTCAAAACGGTAATTTACTGTTTTTGAGTGTCTTCCGATTTTCTTTTTATTTCGGAATTAATTCCAAATTTCTTTTTTTATTATTCAAGGATTTATTTTTAGTATTTAAAAATCTCTCGTATTATTCAGATTTTTTTTATCATTCACAATACTATTTTCGAGATTATTATCTCTTTGGTGGATTCCAGAACCAAAACTAGGGTTTGTGCTTGCAGACCTTGATTGTTCTTCAAAATTCGTGCCTGTGGATCTCTTTGATATTCTTACTGCGTCACATTTTCAAGGGTAACTCATACCATTAACCATTTTTTCAAAAAAATTCTATGAGCACCAGTATTATTACCAGTGTCATTCCAAATATTTCGATGTTAGCTATTTTTTCACCAAAATTTTACCTACCAAAATTACTATTTCGGCCATAGGCACCAATGTTAGTACCTGTAAATGTCATTCATCCAAAACCTGTGCTAAAAAATATTAAGTTCAAACAATTTTTCTTCAAAGGCACCGGTATCTAGTACTGGTATTCAGTATACCGATGCTGAATTTATTCATAGGCATCGTTTTTTGTGTATCGATCCTGAATTTATTATAGGCACTGGTATTTTGGTTTTGTAGTACCGGTATCACTGACATACCGGTGCTCATGTACTTGTTTTCCAGTAATGTATCAATGTGGCGAAGGCGTTTAAAATTTCGGAAGCATATTAGGATTTCAGGATTTTTACTCTGATACCATGTAAAACTTCAAGGTATCTTGGGGTTCCATCTTAAAACCATTTGGTATTAGGTGAAATAATCCAACACTATGTTTTTAGGAAACCAATTTGAAAATATTTCAACAAGCCCTCTAATGTGTAAATGTAGAAACACACCAGAATCTAATATTGGAATCAATTTAACAGGAATCTCAACATCGATCCAATAATCTAACAAGGAGAAAGATGTAAAGTTACTATATAATATTTAAACTAAAATCCACAGTGTTTAAATATAAATATACTCTAATAACTATTTCATAAACTTAGTAAATGCCCCTCTTCGAAGACCTAATCTTTGTTTAATAAGCAAGTACGCACTTAAATTTTGTCAACTCAGCGGAAATTTCCATTCAAACGATGGTGAGTAGAGGTGTCAATTCCGGTTATCGTTTCGGATTCGTGTCGGGTTCATGTCGTGTTGAAACAGGTCGAGTTGAAATGTGTTGATTTCATTTGTCATGTTGGATCAGGTTGGGTCAAGTTACTGTCATGTCGGGTAGAAAACGTGTCAGTTTTTTTCCTCGGGTGGGGTCATGTCGGGTCGAGTTAATATCGGGTCGGGTAATTGTCATGTAATTTTTATACTTGGGTTAGGTTGAGTCGGGTCAGAATATTGTCGGGTTGGATCAGATCGGATTACTGTCATGTCATTTTTTGTACTAAATTTTTGTTTGGCCCTGATCATGTAAGTTAGTTTTTATAATGTTTCATATTGGATTCAAATATATTTCGGGTTGGTTCATTTTAGATTGGGTTATTATGCTACCCGATTGAATTTTGGTTGGTTTAGGTTATGGTTCGATAATAGTATTGTTACAACTGCACTATTATCAGGTTTTATTTCTTTGTAACTGGTAACTTCTAGTTATACATGATTCGAAAACAGGTATATAGGCATGGTATGTCATTGTTGGGAGAGCAATATCGGTTCTAGGAATTTCATAGGCACCGGTAATCTGGTAAATGAAATAAAATACTAGCGCCTATGAATAAATCCAACACCGGTTCACTGAATACCGATGCTAGATACCGGTAAATATCAAGGAAAAATGTCTGAATTTATTTAATATTTTTCAACACCGATTTTGGCTGAATGACATATACTGGTGCTAATGTCGGTGCCTATGAATGGAATCGTAATTTTTGCAGTTATAATTGTGGTGGCAAAATATCTAGCCCCTATATTAGTGCTCGTATTGCATTTAATTTAAAATTTAAAAAAATACTTTGAAACAGCCCACACAGTTGCATTATAATTGCATAGACACTGATTTGTTGACAAATGACATCGGTAGTCATACTAGTGCTCGATACATAGAAAAATTCCCAACATTTACAAGTTAGAATAGGATTTTTTTTGAAAAATGAGTTTATAGTATGAGTTATTCTAGAACATGTACTAGCGCTTTCCAACATTTCAACAAAAAATTGCTTTATTTAATATTTTTATATGTAGGAAACAATAACAAAAATTATGTATTTTTGAACCATGGATAATGGGGTAACACAATTTTTGGCCACGTTTTAATTTCCCAAAATTGTATAATTAATCAATATTGACTTTTGAGACCCTTCTATTCACCCATACACGCCCAAATTTTAAAGTCTCAATCGTATATTATTGAATGTCATTTTGGTGTCGTCAGTTTCGTGATTCGACAACTCCAACTTTTTTAGAGGGATCTAAGTGCAAAAGTAAAAAACTTTACTCGTAACCCCAAATTGAAATCCGCTCAAAAGTGATGCTACCTTATACACCCCCATCGTATATTCCAAGTACGTAACAGAATATTTATCAACAATTGAGCATAAGAACATATCTGTAATCATTTTCGATTTCCCTTTCTTACTTCTAATTAATCAACTTTAAATTACTCTAGAACATTTATAAGCGCTTTCCAACATTTCACTAAAAAATTCAACTATTTAATATTTATATATTTAGGCAAGAATAACAAAAAATAATGTATTTTGGAGCAACAGATAATGGGGTAACACAATTTTGGGCCACAATGTAATTTTTCAAAATTATGTAGAAGTATTCAATGTTGACTTTTAAGGCCCTTATGTTCAGCCATACATGCCCAAATCCCAAAGTCGCAATCGTACATTATTGAATTGCATTTTGATATCTCCAATTTTGTGACTCGACAATTCCAACTGTTTTGGAGGGACTTAAGTGCAAAAAGCAAACACTTTACTCATAATTCCAAATTGAAATTCGCTCAAACGTGATGATACCCTATACATCCTCATTATATTTTTCAAGTCCGTGACGGAATATTTATCAATAATTGGGGACAAGCACGTATCCATAATCCTTTTCGATTTCCCTTTCTTACTTCCAAGTAATTAACTTTACGTTACTCTGGAACATGTATTTCTCTATACCTATATTTATGCATAAATAACAAAAATTGTGTATTTTGGAGAGAATGATAATGTCATAAAGTGTTTTGGGACATACCGTAATTTTCCATAAATATATTAGAGGTGCTTCTGTGCCTACTATCTTAGTTGAATAGCAGTGTTTAGTATTCAGGTCGGATTCAGGTTCAAATTATCGGGTAATATTTGGATTTTGGGTTGAATTCGGTCATATCGGGTTTGGGCATAGGTCAATATTTCTCTAGTCAAAATTGAGTTTCGGGTTGAGTGCGGTCGCACCAGGTCAGGTTCGTGTCAATATTTCTTGAATTAGATAGGATTTCGGGTGGATTCGGTTGTGTCGGTACGGGTCGAGTTCTCAGTTCGGATAAGAGATTTATAGCTATAATGGTGAGTTCTGTTTAAACGATGGTGACATATCCAGTTTGTGACTAGCCATAGGCGCTTTGATCCTGCAACAAATCTTCTACTTCCCCTGTTCTTTATATGTTGCTTACTTTACTATTCATCAATAAAGTTAATGTAATTTGCATTGGAAAAAAATCCATAAATATACAAATGTAAAAATTATCGTACGATATATTATTATATTCATGGTAACTTATATTTTCAAAATATCTAATTTTTAAATTATATTGTTATACAAAATTCAAGATATTAAAATTATAAAATCATTAATGAATAGTGAGAGAGAAAAGGTGAGACAGTTATAGAGGGACGAAGAGAGAAAATTGGATTCGGGGTAAAAGCTCTGATACTTACATTTGTACTGAGTTTTTGCTTATAATATTTCTAATTTCTTGTTATTACTTACATTGATTCATTAATCATTCGTCTATTTCGTCTATTTATATGCTTTCTCACCTTCTATTGTCGGGGTGTCACCTGATATATAGGTTGTGTTGATCGTGGCCATCGTTGCAACTGTATGAATCTTCAGAGCGCGTATGTCATGGGCCATGTTCTTTCGAGCATAGGCGGAGTGATGGCCACTTGCTAAGTCGTAGTCGAATATCTCTTTGTCGGATAACGTTCAGTGTGAAAGGTGATATTGTTGATTTCTATTCACTCTTCGCCTATACAAAAAATTCGTTGGTCTCGCTAAGTAGCCTCCTGTGTGGGTTGGGTCTACCGTTTGGGCCACACATATACCAAAATGTTATAGTACTAAAAATAAATCTATTGTAAAAGTACTCCAAAAATTTAATATTATTACAGTTTGATAGTAACTCAATAAATGCTAAAGATTTGAGCGATCGAGATATTATGAAGTAATAAAAAAATCGCAAATTATACTATATTCTTAAAATATCATTCCCATCATATTTTTATATTATAAAAAACATGGCAGCAAACACATAATTTTTATCCTTTATTTGGATACTGAATTTGCATTTATCCTTTATATCAAACCCATAAATATTGATTAATTACTAGTTTATTATTAGGGGTATATAAGTTTGTATCCCGGAAATGATATCTATAAATTGGATGACATTTATGAGTAAAATGGGAAATTCAACTAAAAATATTTGTGTTTTTTTCTAATGAAAAAAACAATAATTCATGTGTCCATGGAAAACAAGTCTCTTGAATAATATTCTATCACCTTCCACCACGGCTATTAATCGGTTAGATGATAGGTATATCGATTTATTAATTATGTTTATGTAGGGTGATTGCGATTGGAGATTAATTTATGTGTTGTTTTCTAGTTTTATTTGTATAATGATAAGATAAAGTATTGGAAAAAATCGTCCTTTGATAGGTTTATGGAAAGACACGATTTAAGTAAAAAATAAAATTGTAAAAAGTTTTAATTACAATATTAAAAAATTATTATGCAACGTCCGGTAGTTATAAAGTTTATGACCCGATTAATGCAACGCGAAAATTTTATCTTCATTTCTTCAAATTTCTAATTTAAACCTTGAGATTTCCATGACTTATGTAAAGATCGTCATTCAAGATACGAACTCTAACGTTATTGGATTTGTGTACATTATACTATTTTTGGCTGTTATTTTGTATTTGTAGTTGAATTGGGTGAAATTTGTGCGTGCTTTTAGTTCTGTAGGATTTCTTCCCACTTTCCGAAAAAGATGATTCCGTATTTAGAGCATCTCTAAAGCGGGACCCATATGGGTGAATGTCGATTGCCCACATAATACAAAGAGAGTTTCTAATCAAAATAATGTTTTCAATGTGTGAGAGTCATTTGAAGCGTCGAATTTGACGTGGATATATTTTTAATTAACACCGTTGAATAGAGCTTCTATATTCAACCCCCATATCGAAAATCTCGCTTTGACACGTATAAATTTTGGACCATCATATTATTATTTACATGGTAAATTTTACCATATTTAATCCCAGTAAAATTTATAACAAAAATGTGAATACTAAATTGAAAGTAGATTAAATTATTTTAAAATCAAGATTTTAAAATTTCATAGATAAATACAATTAACAAAGTGTAGGA
>JAULKM010161624.1:0-16364 GCA_032355605.1 Rubia tinctorum | reverse complement strand
AGTAGTATGTGTCCTAATTCCACTTGACATGACCCAAAGAGATGAGCCATCAATTTTGGTTCGATTATCTAAGTTTTCCTTTTTGACTGCTGAAATTTTGGTTTTACCTAAATGTTTAATTATCCTTTACCATGTTCTAACATATTCTAACTAACCAAGTGTGAAATAAAGATGCAAAGCAAGAACACACAGACTTGGTTACGCAGTTCAGTGTAAATTCACCCACATCTGCGGGGCCTGATCCAGTTAAAAATAAATCCACTAATCAGAACAAGATAGTACAATAGATACAACTTATACTTATCTATTCTAATTACAACATGTGGATTTTGCAAGATCCCTTTGCTACCAATCAGCCTTAGTCAGACTCCCTCTGACCTCGAAACTCATCGACGCTGGATCTCCTCCTCCCGAGGAATTAAGGCTTCTGATTATGAACTTAGATCAATAGAGTATTGATCATTTTGGAACATAAACTGAACTCTTGGCTATTTCTGAAATCAATCTGCTCACAAAATTTATTTTCTCTTCAAATCGTAATAGCACAGTCACACTGTCCTCAATATATATTGTTCCGATTGCACCTCCTTCAGTATACTAGGCGTATTGAATTCTATCTCTACGGAATATTCTGATAACAATCAAATCACTTAGAGATAGGAATTCCTTAATCTAATTCCTGGAGGTAAGGAATTAAAATATCTCATCCATATCTTTTTCATAGTCTGAGAATATCATATCATATCAATTCCATTCCATAAATCTAATCCAATCCCATAAATATAGGAAGTGATATATTTTTTAATCAAATCACAACCGAATGAAATATATTCGTTCAGATTACTTATTCTCGCAAATAATTCCATATTTGATGTACAACACAACCTTTCATAATTTCCACGAATTGCCAACACTTCAATTTCGGACATTACAATCTCCCCATTTGCCATTTTGTGGAACCATTAATACTTTTGGATTTTGTTCATATTGAACAGCTTCAAAAAATATATCAGATATGATCAGAGTTGAAGTTAACTCCCCTTAAAATGTACATCTTCTTTGAACAATTACTACTTCTCATGTTTGAACATCAAAAACAATATTGAGACCTCAATAATAAAGAAATCCGAGATAACTTTATACTACTCATAGTGTCCAGCACCCCCAAAAATTAATATCCATAAAATACAAAGAAATCCAAGAAAACCAAACAAAAAAACATAAATAGCAAAAAACATTAAGTAGCTGGACCAGCAACATCATCCTGAGCTTCATCAGTAGCACCCAACTTCTTCAAGTCTTCCTCAGGAGCTGCTACCTGCAACTTCAAAGAAGCAATGCTTGCTTAAATTACCATCTTCTTAGCTCTCTTTCTTTCTTTCCTACACCGTCCAAGCTGCCAGTTTCAAACTCCTTCTAGGGTAGATCATTAATTTTCCTTGTAGAGAAAGTTCTGGAATTTGCCTTAATGATAGTAGTCTCAATAATCATATCATTCTCCTTCACCTTCACTTTATCTTCTCTTACCAATGCAGTAATGAAACCAGGGTGTGTACAGAATTTTTCTTCCTTGAAGAAACGGCTTGAAATACAATATTTTCCTGAATTATCCTCCCAAGGTTCACAGGAATTTTCTTTTCAAAACATTATAAAAGCATAGACATTTCTCTTGTTAGTGCAGAAGTGTTTGTAAAAGGAATCCATCAGTTAATAGCTAGCTGAGACAGACAAAAATATTTACTGGTAAGACTGGAGTGCCAAATCAACTATTTTCTCTAGTCAGTTAAGCAAGAATTTGATCATTTGTCAGTTCCAGATCTTCAGAATATGGTCCCTCATAGTCAGGAGTGCTCAAATCAAGAATTCAGTTAATTTTCCAAGCTGAGAAGTTGATAACTCTGTCTCTGACATAAGTCCATCCATACCATTCATACTCAGTGGCCAAGTTTTCTGCTCTTACATTTGAGTAAAACTCCTGGACCAATTCTTTATTATATCTCTTGAACCTTGTAGTTGCAGTAGTATACCCAAGATGTTCCAGAAAAGCTGTAAATCCACTTTTCTTATATAAGTCCAGTTCCATCGGGTTTTCTACTAAGATGGCCCTTCTGATGATTGTATCCCAGCTTTCCTGACAATCGACATTAAAGAAATCTTTATTTAAAGCTTCTTTTGCTCAAGGAAATTTTTTGAACTCTGTCCAGTTTCTCTCTTCACATTCTTCTTCTTTTCTAGCTGAACTGAACCTTCAGTAGATACTTCAGCAACCTTCCTCTTAGACCTTCTCACTTGAGACTGTACAAACTCATCTAACACATCATCACTGGTGTATATAAAATCTTTAAAACTTTTCTTTGATGTTGGAAAATTAGTGGTAGATGCACTTGCTTCCTCATAAACATCAGTATTAGGTTGACCTAATGTTGGAACATCATAAGGTCATCTTCAGCTTCCTCTGCATCATGTTGTTTTGGTGTTTGTACCTCAACTGTATTTGGCTCTTCAGCCACTCCAGCAACTCCCCCTGCCTCCTGATCAGGGAATTCAACATCCATATCCTCAGTCATCTTATTTTCATGATTTTCATCTTCAGGTTCAACAGTCTTCACAAAATGTTCATCCTCAACTGATGTTGGAACATAGTTGGTTCCTCTGCCAAGATCACAATCTTCTTCGGTAATATTAATATCATCATTCACTCCCCCTGAATCATTAGCCTATGTTGGAAAATGAGTCGCACCACTGGCCTCCAATTATTCATCATCTGAATTAATGTCAATAACAGCAGGTGGTGCTTCCCTCAATCTCTTCAGATTCTCAGCCACAGCAGGATCAAAGACTTGAATGGTTTTGAAACTCTTAGAACTCAAAACACACATCTTCAGGGCAGTTTCTAAATTTTATAATCATCTGTCTTCTAGGTAAAAAATCATAGGTATGGGCACACATAACATTCTTTCCATTGTACTCTACATAGGCTAATTCAGTTAGCCTTGGATTCCAATCCTCCATGTATTGAATATCTCCCATAATCCCCTTCAATAGATTACTCAAATCATACCCATTTATCTTGCCCAACATACTCTTATATCCTCTTAGGTCCACCCTCTTATTATTCTTCATATAATACTTCATGCATTCATCTAATGACTTGAAGGTTTGACAATTAAAAGTAAAGAATTTTCATGAAATACCTTAATTTTTACGGGTACATCAGGATCTAATATAGGCTCAACTGGTTGAGATCTAACAACTTCAACTCTTGGTTCAAGAATGCCGTTACAGGGTTCCCGCACATCACTTTCAGATAAGTTCATCACGGGTTCTGGTTCTCCAAAGATTTTCTTGAATGCTCTAGATTTCTCCATATCAAATTAGAGAGCAGTGGTACAGCCAAAAAGAGATTTTTCCAGACTCCTAAATGCTTATTTCTTCTCTGCAGCAGGATTTTAGCATAAAAGATTTGAGGGCTAACTGGACTTGCAAAAGAATCGGAATAGAGAAGTTGCAGAAGGAGGCAAATAGCTAAGAATATAGAAAGGTAAAATTTTAAAATTTACTTCCCTTTTTTTAAAAGTGTACCTCCTTTGTCTGTTTCCAAGGTAGTAATTACCCTTTTCAACCACCCGCCGCCAGACTTCATCTCTCAATATTTTCATCTTAACTTTCCATATTCCAACATGAAATTCTTTCTTTCTGTTTTTGTATTTTTCAACTTTTTTAATTTTTTGTATTTTTCTGTACACAAAGAAAATTTCAAACTAAATAAGGCATGTAAATAAACTACCTCAAATATGGCACACAACCAAGTGCTGCATTAGTAGCTCAAATGTGGTTGGATCCAGGGGTTTTGTAAAAATATCAACCAATTGTTCTGATGTTGGAACATTGACTACCATAACTTCCTTTCTTTCAACAAGGTCTCGAATAAAGTGATGTCGTATATCAATATGCTTGGTTCGAGAATGGTGAACTAGGAGAATGGTGAAATGGATTCTTAGAGATATCAGTGGCACTTTTACTGTCACATAAAACCTTCAGAGACCCTTGATGAACTCCATAATCTCTCAACATTTGTTTCATCCATAATAATTGAGCACAACAACTTCCAGCAACAAGATATTCAGCTTCGGCTAATGAATATCTTGCACATACTCCAACATTAAAACATATGTTTGGACGACTTTCTGTGGGATACAATAAACTCCCAATCATGATTCTATATAGTTTCTGATCAACCGTTACACCTTTCTCATCCTTTCCCAATTTTTAGTAGTTCCCATTGGAGTTCTGACTGGTCGAGAATTTCTTAAGTTGAATATCTTTACCAAATTCATGGCATATTTACTCAGATTGATAAAAAAAATCCACTCTTTACTTTCTTTACTTGAAGTACTAAAAAATAAGTAAGTTCACCCACTATACTCATCTCAAATTCATCCTGCATTAAGGCAACAAAATCGCACCATGGACTGTGAAGCTGATCTAAAATAATATCATCAACATAAATTTTAGCAATTAACAATTTGGATGATCAATCTAGCACAAATAAGGTGCGATCTACTTACCCTCGACGATACCCTTTCTTAATAAGAAAGTTTGTCAGTCGCTCATGCCAAGCCCAAGGTGCTTGTTTAGACCATATAATGCTTTTTTGAGTCTATAGACGTGATTCAGATGATGAGGATCTTCACATCCTTTGGGTTTATTAACATAAACTTCTTCATTGACCACGCCGTTGAGGAATCCATTTTTCACATCCATCTGGTATATAGTGAAATCCAAGTGCAAGAAATAGCAAGTAAAATTTGAATAGATTCTAACCTGGCAACATGAGCAAAGGTTTCATCAAAGTCAACTCCTTCCACTTGAGTGTATCCTTGAGCTACCAGCCTTGCATTATTTCAAGTACTTTGGCCATCAGCATCAGATTTATTCTTAAAACTACACTTGGTACCAATGACATTAACATTGTTTGGACGAGGTGTGAGGTACCAAACATAATTTTGTTCAAACTGACATAGTTCCTCTTGCATAGCCGCAATTCAATACTCATCAACAAGGGCTTATTTATAATTATTAGGTTCAATTAATGAGATAAAGCACTGTAATCCATCAAGTGTTCTGTAGTTTATCCGTGGTAGAGCACGCGTTCTCTTGGAAATAGGTTCAGATACTTCTTGTGTTGGAACATGAGGGGAAAAGGTGGAGACTGATGTTCCAACACCATTTGGGAGAACCTTATATGAATCACCAGGACTTTCGGAAACCCCTGATGTTCCAACATTGATCTGATGGTCAGCTGAGTTGTTTTGAGTTGGAACATGCAATAGGCCTGGCTCTTCATTTCCTTCTCCCAAATTAAGTGTTTTCAGAATCATCGACAATGAAATTAATAGACTCCTTAAATATGTATGTACGAAGATTGTAAACCCTGTACGCTCGGCTGTTCAAAAAGTATCCCAAAAAGATGTCATCGTCACTTCGACTGTCAAACTTACCCAACTATTCTCTGTCCCTGAGAATATGACGTTTGCTCCCAAAAACATTGAAATACAAGACATTTGGCTTCTCCTTTCCAAATTTTGGATGGTGTCTTATTCGTGAATGGTCGAAGATAAACCCCGTTGATTGTATAGCATGCCGTGTTTAGTGCCTCCGCCCATCATTTCTTGTGAATGTTTTTTTTCTGCCAACATAACTCAAGCCATCTCTTGTAGAGTCATGTTTTTCCTTTCAACAATCCCATTTTGCTGAGGAGTGATTGGTGCTGAAAACTCATGCTGAGTTCCAAGTTCGTCACAAATATTGCTGAACTGAAGGTTTTCAAATTCTTTCCCATGGTCACTTCGAATCTTGAAAATTTTTCCTAATGAAATACCCTTTAAAGTTTGCAGTTTGATCACCAAACTTCTAAATACTTCCACTGTGTCAGATTTTCTTTATGAAATGCTACCCAAGTGTATCTGGAAAAATTATCAACACATACAAAAATGTGTCTTTTTATAGTAATAATGGGTGTATTAACTTGTTGGCATGCTCCACAAACAATTTCCTTCTTATGAGTGAGGGAAGGTATGCCTCGAACGACTCTAGAATTTGCAATCTTCACTAATGTCTTATAGTTAATGTGGCCTAGCTTTCTGTGCCACATTTTCCCTTCATCTTCTTTTGTGGTTAGGCACTTGATATCTTATTCTAACAAATAACAGTTGTCTGAAGATCGAATTCCTGAGAGTACTTTATCTTCACCATGTTTTACAATGCACCTGTCTTTCTGAAACTCCACCGTCATATTGTCAACACACAATTGACTATTGCTCAACAAATTTACCTTTAAATTTTCAACAAGTAGAACGCTTGTAAAAATTGAAAATCCCTCAATCTGCAGTTCTTACTTGCCAAGTACACGACTCTTCTTTCCATCACATTCTCTAGAATGTGCAATGAGAGACGTGTGTGCAACAAGGCAGCCTATTGTTTATTTATGGATCCATACCTTTCTGACTAATTTTGATCGCAACTCATCATCCATGTTGGAACATGCAGTCAATTGGCATCCATTCATAATATCTTTTAGTAGTCTAAAGCGATGTTCCTGTACATGTCCTTGATATGAATAGTAACTGCACATCATTGGTTTCCTTTGCTGAGCTCTCATAACTTTCTTCTTTATATTATGTACTTTAATATTGAAATTTACTGCACCAACATTCAATTTGTCATAGCCGATTACCTGTCTATCTCCAAAGCCCCTTCCTATAGTTAAAATATCATCCAGTTTTGCCTTGCCAGAGTTCAGTTTCAAAATAGTAGCTTTAGCCATCTCAACCCTTTGAGTAGTCAATTTCACACTTTGTTTTAATTAATTCACTTCATCTTCAAGCTTATCAACGAGATTCATCAATTCTATCTTTTTCTCTGCAAGTTGACTTTTCTCCATTTTCAAAATTTTATTTGTTTCAACAAACGTCAGCCACATTCTGTACATTTTTTCGTAGGACGTATAGATTTATTCATCTCTTACCTCCTGGACATCATCATCACTTTATGTATAACCGCTTTGATTCTCTGTGTTGGAACATGTAGCAACATCAGTTGTCATCATGTTGGAACTTGTCTCAGTTTTGCTCATCTTAGCTCCGAAAGCAACATAATTACTGGTGAGATCCTCTGCTTCTTCCTTTTCTTCATCATCACTCCAAGAGGTAACATATGATCGACCTTTATTTTTCCAATCATTAGCACATTCTGCCTGGATGTGTCCATTTCCTTCACATTCTCTGAATTTGAATTCTCTAAGGCTGCTTTGCTTCACTTTCTTAATTCCTTTGGAACTGCTGATTCGATCATTCAGGTCGTGGTCCTCTATTAGTTCCAAAATCTTGCATACGAGATAGATTTCCACTTCCACCAGCTTTATATTGAGATCTTCTATTTAGTTCCTTCTTTAGCATCCTTGAGAAGTTTTTTGTAATAAGTGAGTGCCAGTTCATCAATCCCATCACCACTTTCATCATCATGATCATTATTGAGAGAGGACACTTTGAAAGCCAACTCCTTTTGTGCTTTCTTCAAGGATGCCTCAAGAGTTATGTCGTAAGTTTGCAGTGATCCCATCAATTCAACCAGTGTCATGGTGGAGACATCTTTTGCTTATTCAATGGCATCAACTTTCAATGAAAATCTTCGAGGCAGAGCTCTCGGTGTCTCTTTTTACCAGTTTTTCCTCTTTATATGTTTTCCCGAGTTGATATGCCATATTTGCTGTCTCTTAGCTTCCCATTGATAATTGCGACTGTATCATCTTCTTCCATTTTTAGTTCCTCAAATTTTGTGGCCAACATTTGAACCTTAGATTCTCGTACTCGACTCGTTCCTTCATGAACTGTTTGTAGAATGTTCCACACCTTCTTTTCTTGATAGCATGTTGAGATGAGTTTGAACTGACCTTCATCTACTGTTGTGAATATAGCATTCAGGGCTGTCGAAGCCATTGATACTTTGAGTTCATCCGGACTCCAGCTGACTTGTCTTTAAGATTCTGCTTCGGAGTGCTTGATTCTCCTTCCTTCTTTTTTGAACTGGCTGCAGAATCTTTGGTTGGATAGTTCCATTTAGTTTCTATGAAATTCCATGCCAGTTCATCCAATGAGTTGATAAACACTCTCATGCGATCCTTCCAATAAGTGTAATTTGTTCCTTCCAATAGTGGTGGCAGAGATACTAAAGCTCCTACCTTAGTCGCCATGGTAAAACTGGATCACACTTTCATTAACACAACCAAGGTAAACAATAAGTAACGAAACTCGGATACCAAACGAAATTTTAGTTTTACCTAAATGTTTAATTATACTTTACCATGTTCCAACATATTCTAATTAACCAAGTGCGAAATAAAGATGCAAAGCAAGAACACACGGACTTTGTTACGCAGTTCGGTGTAAATTCACCTACATCTGCGGGGTCTGACCCAATTCAGAATAAATCCACTAATCAGAACAAGATAGTACAATATACACGACTTATAATTATCTTTTCTAATTACAACATGTGGATTTTGCAAGCTCCCTTTGCTACCAATCTGCCTAAGTCAGACTCTCTCTGACCTCGAATCTTGTCGACGCTGGATCTCCTCCTCCCGAGGAATTAAGGCTTCCGATTATGAACTTAGATCTATAGAGTATTGATCATTTTGGAACATAAACTGAACTCTTGGTTATTTCTGAAATCAACCTGCTCACAAATTTTCTTTTCTCTTCAAATCGTAATAACACAGTCACACTGTCCTCAATATATATTGTTCCGATTGCACCTCCTTCAGTATACTCAGTGCATTGAATTCAATCTCTATAGAATATTCTGATAACAATCAAATCTCTTAGAGATAGGAATTCCTTAATCTAATCCCTTGAGGTATGGAATTAAAATATCTCATCCATATCTTCTTCATAGTCCAAGAACATCATATCAATTCCATTCCATAAATCTAAACAAATCTCATAGTAATAATAATATTATAAATAAATTAAATTTTATTAAATTGAACTGAATTCAAATCGCGTAAAATCGGAAGAAAATTAACTTAAATGAAATGAAGTGAAGTAAATATTAAAATGTTTAGCGAAATCCTGATTATTGATTAAAATTTGGGCCATTAAAAAATCCATCTATTAAAAATCTTAAAAGTTCATCCCAAAAATTAGCTTAGAAATTCTCTTCAATGGTAAATCTTAAGGTATGGAATCCAATTCAATAAAACCCGACCTCTATTGTTATATTTTGTAATCGTGTATTAATAAAAGTTGGTAGGGTTAGCACAATATTATTTTATACCTTCAATCACTTACGAGTAATATTATAAATATAATTTGATGATTCATGAAAATAGAGGTCCATAAGTATGGTTCTCCGGTACCATTTGAAAATTTTATTTTGTGAATTTGATTTTGCACTTATTAGAACCACTAGATGGACACGTTGTCTTGTCTTATCCAATGTTTAACCCATCCATTTTAATTTGAATAGATTTATAAAATAATCACAGGCTTAATATTTAAATGCAGATACTAATTGTAATATTACCGAGTAAGTAATGGTTGTATTAGGAAAGTGAAATATCCCTTAGTTTAATATATTGTAAAAAAAGAGAACATGTTTTATTTTTTAATTGAAAAAATGAAAATAAAACTGATATTTATGAATCGATCATGTATTATAAGCATCAATGCTAGCCCGGTAATAATATTTATTGGAACCTGTAAATCACCCCGATTCACTGAGAATGTTGCGAACTATACAAGTATATTTCTAGCATTATTATCGCCTAACACAACAACTAAATATACTTGTGGAGAATATTCAGGTCGAGGAGGATATTCAAATCCATTAATTGTTAGAGCTTATTCATACTTGTCATCTCCAACTCTTTTATACAGCATATTCTAGAGAGTCAAAGTACACTAATATCTTCCATTGTTCTTGATTGTACTCTTCGAATGAACTGATTGGTTACACATACTTAGTATCAATGTCTAGAAGACTGTAAAAACCTTGAAAAGTGAAGTGAAAATTAAGAATGACACAAGGGTTACAAGAATGGAAGGTGTAGATCGGATCACCATTTGATTTTTATTTCTTGCTAAAGCTTTGGTGCAGATATTAAAATGTGACCTGGGAAATCAAAGGAGATATCAGAATTTTGTTGTTTGAGTTATTTTAGGGTAAACAATACTGTAGATATATAGATATTGGAAAAAAACAATATATACATATTATTTACATCTTCTTGTTGATAAAGCATATAATTTACATCATGTTTAATTGAAGATATGATAAAAGAGATTATAAACGATGATATTTTTGAGTATTAAATTTTATTAATAGTTAATTGAGCTTAAACATTCTTAAAATTTTAACTTTCTCATTTCTTTTTGTTTCAATCTCTAGTTCTTTCATTTTAAATATTTTTTTGGATAATAGATTTAATTAATGTAATGTATGGAAATATAATTAGAGTGAAGGAGAAATAAATATTGAAAAATGTATTCCAATCTCATGTACTTCCTTGCACTATAAGAAACATGACATTTTACCTCGGATTTGGGGGGTGTGTATTTACCTAAATTATTTTTTAAAAGATAACTAGTGTAAATAAACCCAAAGTAAAAGGTATCATTTTTACCTCAGTTCTTAACTGAGGCAAAAAATATATTTTACTCAGCTATTACAAATATTAGGTAAAATCCGTTTGACCAACACAACGATCGACGACTTACAGACGTAGGTCAGTTTGGTATAAATTAATTTTGAATGGTATTTTATAGCGTCGTTCTTTCTCAAATGCTCAATCTATATCGAAAGCTATGATGAGAAAAGTCTATGTCAGTCTTATTCGATGCTATTAACAACATTGATTATCTATCGATTTAACCGACAACAGAGCCGTCATCGGGAAACTTTTAAATATGGCCATGATCGGCCTGCGTTGGTTATGTATTTGAGCAACGTCGGTAGGCCTACCTTTATTTTCCTATTTCACAAGTGATGCCACAATCGACGTCGCTCACTCGTTCAGTTTGACAGATGATGATTTGGCATATGACTGAAAATGATTAATAATAGTAAGTGATGTTCAACTTAAGGGATATGGAAGCCCATCACACAACAATCAATAAACAAAAAAAATTACAAACTTATAATAAAAACTACTGATGTATTATCGATTGTCGATCCGTAATCAGTAGTCAATCTCCATTACATAATCTCTATACGGTATTTGCAGTAATAAATAAGAAAACTTTGTATGTGTATTCCAAGAGAAAGTATAGCCAGGTGGCGCTGACGAGCTTCAGTTGAGCAGGTTTGTCTAATGAGGATATAAGTATGGTCAATTGTGCATGCAATGGGCTATAGGCAACAAAAGCTGAAGGATGCTTTGGATTTGTTTCAAAGAGATTGTGAATGAGACTCACCAACATGTTACAAGGTCAAGGACTAGAGCACAAAGAGATTATAACCCTAGATCTCCCAATCTAGAAGAGAAAGTTCATGAATTTGCATCATAGATGAAGAAGTTTTTGTAAGGAAGGATGATTCAATATAGGCTTAAGGAATTTGTGCCTTGGACCACCCTACCGACACGTGCCTGCAACTTCAGTAAGACTGCCACGAGGAAATGAAAGTTGTGGGCTTCTAAGGAATTTAATGATTTCAAACAAGGGGTACAATGTTTGCCAATGAAGTTAAGGGTTCCAAAATGGCCAAAATTTCAACGAGGGAAAGGCATTTACATGATGTTATTTTCTACCTTCATTGAGTTATGAGTAATATTATAAACATAATTTGATTGGTCGATAATAAAAGATAGAGATCAATAAGTATGGTACTTTGGTACCATATAAGAATTATATTTTGTGAATATGATTTGTACCTTATGAGAAACAATTTGATGGACGTATTGTTTTGCCTTAGCCAATGATTATTTTATCCAATTTAGTTTTCATGAATTCATTAAATCATCATATGCATAAAAATTAAAATTTCAACATTAAGTGTATTATTAAATAGTAAGTAATTGTTGGGTTAGGAAAGTGAAGTATCCCTTACCTTAATTTATTGTCAAAAAAATAGAATTTATTTTTTCGCATTGAGTAAAATAAAATTTACAATTCTATATATTTATGATATATGTGTATATAAATATGAACCGAACATGTATTACAAGCATCAATACCAGCCCGGTAATATTATTAATTTGAGCCTCTAAATAAAACCTACTGTTTTGAAATTTCTGAGTGTCTTTCCAGCAGTATCATTGCCCAACACAACAGCTGAATATTGATGGTTACCAACATCAGGAGGATAGTCAGATCCATTAATTATTAGAGCATATTCATACTCATCCTTTCCAACTTTTTTTCTACCAGCATGTTCTAGAGAGTCAAATTTCACTAAGTTCTCGAGTTGTTCTCGATTGTACTCATCTACGGCAAAGGAACCAATTGCTTTTACCCAATTAGCGTCAATGTCAAGCGGACTGTAGCCGCCGTCTTTGGTTGCTTCAGCTACGGAAACATTGAAAAGTGAAGAGAAAATTAAGAATGACACAATGGTTACATGAAAGAAAGGCTGAGATCGGATCGCCATTTTTTTTCTTTCGTTAACCTTTGGGGAAATGTGAGCTTAAAAATCAAAGGAGAGATAACAATGTTGGTGTTTGAATTGTGCTAGGACAGGGAATACTGTGGATATATATATATATATATATATATATATTGGAAAAAAACTGAAACACATTACATACATATCAGTTACATCTTCTTGTTGGTAAAGCATGTGAGTTACATCAAATTCAATTAAAGATACAATAAAAGAGACAATAAACACTAAAGTTTATGAGTATTGATTTATTTTATAGTGAATTGAGTTTAAACATACTTAAATCTTAACTGTCCCGGTTCTTTTTGTGTCTGTTTAGTTCTTTCTTTTTCCCCTTTTTTGGATAATAGCTTTAATTAATCTAATGAGGGGCAAATATAACAATGTGAGCTTAAAAATCAAAGGAGGAATAGGAATGTTTGTGTTTAGCTTGTTAGGATATGGAATACTATGGATATTATATTGAAAAAAATGAAACACATTACATGCATATCGCTAACATTTTCTTGTTGGTAAAACATGTGAGTTGCCTCAAGGTCAATTGAAGATACAATCAAAAAGACACTAAACAATGAAATTTATGAGTATTGATATAAATTTATAGTTAATTGAACTTTAACATATTTACATCTTAATTGTACTGGTTATTTTTGTTTCCTTCTCTAGTTCTTTCATTTTTTAACTTTGTTTTGGATAATAGCTTTAATTAATGTAATGTGTGGAAAACTAATTAGAGTGAATGAGATATAATTTTAAGTAATAGGTTCCAATATTATGTTCTTTCTTTTGTACAAATGTGTGATTAGGGATTATTGTTATGATCAAATTATTATATTTTTATACATTAATAACATGGGGCACTACTAGAAACTAAAGCTAATGCAAAATTTTGAAAGTACTGCTTAGGTTACTAAAAATAATAAGTTGGATCTATTGCAACATTTTTACAAATATTACATAAGGTGATATTGCTTTAGATATATTGCAACACTTTTAAAAAATTTGGTAGCACTTTCAAAGATTTAATTAACACTTTATAAGCTGATGTAACATTTTGAAAGTACTGCTTAGGTCACTAAAAATTATAAGTTGGAAGTATTGCAATATTTTTACAAATATTACCAAAGGTGATGTTCCTTTAGATATAATGCAACACTTCTAAAAAATTCGGTAATATTTTCAAAGATTTAATTAACATTATATAAGTTATTGAAACATTTCAATAAGTTTTGTTAGAAAAGTGTTACGATAACTCCAATTTTAATTACCGGTACACATACAATCACCAGATGTACCACATAATAACCTAAAAAGATAAAAAAAAAGTGAAAATACCAATTCACAACTCAATGGATGAAAGTGTATAGTAAATAAATTTTCTTTAGAAAACTTACCGTCAAATGTATTATCCTAAACGTGATTAATAAATTAATAATTAGTTCGCTATATGTGTTATATAATTTGATTTTTTATATTTTTGATAAAATAATATTTTATTGTTTTGAACTGAGACAAAGGGAACTGAACTAATCTCAGTTGAATAGTAACAAAAATATTAATAAATAAATTAAAATTTATAAAATGGAACTGAATTCAAATCGAGTGAAATCGGAAGAAAAATAAACTTAAATGAAATGAACTAAAGTAAAGATTAAAACATGTAGCGAAATCCTGATTATTGATTAAAATTTGGGCCATTGAAAATATTCGTTTGTTTGAAATCTTAAAAGTTCATCCAAAAATTGCAATTTTGAGCTTAGAAATTCTCTTCAATGGTAAATCTTAAGGTATAGAATCCAATTCAATAAAATCCTATCTCTATTGTTATATTTTGTAATCGTGTATTAATAATAGTTGGTAGGGTTAACACAATATTCTTTTATACCTTCAATCACATACGAGTAATATTATAAATATAATTTGATGATTCATGAAAATAGAGGTCCGGAAGTATAGTTCTCAGGTACCATTTGAAAATTTTATTTTTTGAATTTGATTTTGCACTTATTAGAACCACTAGATGGACTTATTGTCTTGTCTTATTCAATGTTTAATCCATCTATTTTAATTTGAATAAATTTATAAAATAATCATAGTCTTAAAATTTAATGCAGATACTAATTTTAATATTATCGAGTATGTAATGGTGGTATTAGGAAAGTGAAGTATCCCTAGTTTAATATATAGTAAAAAAAAGAGAACATGTTTTATTTTTCAATTGAAAAAATGAAAATAAAACTGATATTTATGAATCGATCTTGTATTATAAGCATCAATGCTAGTCCGGTAATAATATTTATTGGAACCTGTAAATCACCCCGATTAACTGAGAATGTTGTGAAATGTACAAGTATATTTCTAGCATTATTATCGCCTAACACAACAACTAAATATACTTGTGGAGAATATTTAGATTGAGGAGGATATTCAAATCGATTAATTTTTAGGGCTTATTCATACTTGTCCTCTCTAACTTCTTTTATACAACATCTTCTGGAGAGTCAAAGTACACTAATATCCTTCATTGTTCTTGATTGTACTCATCGAATGAAGTGATTGCTTACACACACTTAGTGTCAATGTCTAGAAGACTGTAAAAACCATCTTGAGTTACTTTAGCAAGGAAAACATTGAAAAGTGGAGTGAAAATTAAGAACGACACAAGGGTTACAAGAATGGAAGGTGTAGATCAGATCACCATTTGATTTTTATTTCTTTCTAAAGATTTGGTGCAGATATGAAAATGTGACCTGGGAAATCAAAAGAGATATCATAATGTTGTTGTTTGAGTTGTTTTAGGGTAAACAGTACTGTAGATATATAGATATTGGAAAAAACAATATATACATATTTGTTACATCTTCTTGTTGATAAAACATATAATTCACATCATGTTCAATTGAAGATATGATAAAAGAGATAATAAACGATGATATTTTTTAGTATTGAATTTTATTAATAGTTAATTGAGCTTAAACATACTTAACATTTTAACTTTCTCATTTCTTTTTGTTTCAATCTCTAGTTCTTTCATTTTTAAATTTTTTTGGATAATAGATTTAATTAATGTAATGTATGGAAATATAATTAGAGTGAAGGAGAAATAAAGATTGAAAAATGTATTCCAATCTTATGTACTTCCTTGCCCTATAAGAAACATGACTTTTTACCTCGGTTCTGGGGGGTGTGTGTTTACCTAAATTATTTTTTAAAGGATAACTAGGGTAAATAAACTCAAAGTAAAAGGTATCATTTTTTACCTCGGTTCTTAATTGAGGCAAAAAGTATATTTTACCTCAACTATTACAAAAATTAGGTAAAATCCTTTTGACCGACACAACGACCGACAGCTTACAGATGTAGGTCAGTTTGGTATAAGTTCATTTTGAACGGTATTTTATGGCGTTGTTCTATCTCAAATACTCAAACTATGTCGAAAGCTATGAAGAGAAAAGTCTATGTTAGTTTTATTCGATGCTATTAACAACGTTAAATGTCTGTCGATTTAGCCGACAACAAAGCCATCATCGGGAAACTTTTAAATGTGGCCATGATCGGCCTGCGTTGGTTATGTATTTGAGCAACGTCGGTAGGATTACCTTTATTTTCCTATTTCACATGTGATGGCACAATCGACGTCGCTCACTCGTTCAGTTTGACAGATGATGATTTGGCATATGACTGAAAATGATTAATAATAGTAA
>JAULKM010161616.1:0-16368 GCA_032355605.1 Rubia tinctorum | reverse complement strand
TTAAAGATCCAATTTTCCGCAATCCAGAGTCTTCGCAAGGAGATTCATATCATAAAATCTATACGTGCCTAAGCTTAATCACCTGAACCCTAACATCTTAGCATTTCTTCAGGAATCCAAACTCCAACAGGAAAGGCAATATAGAATGGTTTGGAAACCAGATAAAAATGGAAAATTCTCTTTTAAAGCAGGACACCAGGTTATTGCTCAACATAGAGGTAACCTAAGATCCTTGAAACAAGTTTGGAATGTTAATATACCAAAAAAAGTATCTGTATTTTTATGGAAACTAGTGAATGTTGTGCACCCTTTGATGATACGCTGGTATTTTCAAACATCTCACTTGCTTTTAAATGCCCTATGCATTACAATCTGGATTCCATGTCTCATTATTTCAATTCATGTACACTAGCACAAGAAATATGGTGTGGGATTAATTCTATTTTACGTATCAAAGTGCCTGATTTTCAGTCCATTTTTATAAGCTGTCATTTTACTGGTCTTTCAAAGGAACATCTATTGTACACTCCCAATTAGTTAGCACCTTACCATCTTTTGCTGTTTGGAATCCGTGAAAAGCTAGACATAACCTTTTATTTGATGAGATAAAGCCTAATATCGTAAATATCATGAAAATCATCAAAGAGGACCAGTTTCTAGCTTTCCATAAAAAATCGCCTGTTCCCATAAACCGGTAGACAAACTTTGGGTTACAACTGGTATCATTCCTAAACTGAACAACCCTTGGAAGCCTTAGATCATCATATTTAATTGGAAGAAGGCTTCATGTCAATTTAAAATCAATGTAGATGCTTCCTGGGTAAGAGGCAGGGCCTATTGGAATTGGAGTGGTCATATGAAATTCACAAGGGAAGCTGATATGTGCTTGTGTCTCTTCTGAACCAGCTACCAGCAGTTTCCATGCTGAATTAATAGTTTTTCAAAAAGGATTTCAAATGATCAATTTTGGAAAATAATCAGTTCATCATTGAAACTAATAGTACACGGGTCTTTCTGTGTATAAAGAATCAATACAAATCCCCATGGCAACATTTTGACACTGCACACAACTAGCACAAATCCCTATCTGGACCCCAGCTCTCTCATGTGCTGAGAGAAGGGAATCAGGTTGCAGATAGGTTAGCTAAACAAGCTGACAAAGGAAATTTAGAGTGCTACACACTGATGTATGCTCAATTAGATCAGAAAACAAAAGGTTTGCTACACCTAGATAGGCTGAATGTGCCAAACATAAGAGTAAATTGAATGGATGCTACTAATAAACGTATTTCTAGGTCATTCATTTGGCTCAGACAAAGGAGGAGAACATGCTCGTAAGCAACCGAGCGAATTTCACAATCATTTTTTAGTAGAAAGAATGAAGGGCACATGTCCATAGGATTACAAGACAGGAACAATAACACCTAGCTGTACCTAGAGTATTTTTAGACCTGGAGGGTTTTAGCACCTGGACAATTGCACAAATTTAGAAGCAATTTTGAGACATACCTAGGTCCACCAAACATAGGAGCGAATTGGAAATCTGACCGGTGTTTAGCACTAACATAGGGGGTGGAGGTGCAAACACTAGAATCATTTCCAATATTCTCCTTTGTCTGCTATTTCTTGTAGTAAATCAAAAGATGGAGTGGCAACTATTTTTCCTTTTGTTTCTCTTTTGTTAGAAGTCAAGTTATATCTTGGTCAATTCTCTTGTAAAAACTCTTTCAAATCATTTGGATATGTTTGGGGACCCTAATAAACATCCCCCATTAATATGGCTTTTGATTAAAAAAAGATTTTTTTGGTAATTTTTAATCATGTATATTAGATCTCTTTGTTTATTTTATGTTAATTAATCATTAAGAAGCTCCTTTTTTATCGTATTAAATCATAGATGAGATGTTATTTTTGGGTAATTATAAAATCATAGTGTATTATATCTATTCCTATAGGATAATGGTGTTGTTTTCTTGATGGTAATTATTTATTACACTAGATTAATCGGAGATAATTACTTATACAGAATTTTATTACACTAGGGTGCCTTGATTGTGCTAAGTTGAATCGGGATGGGCAAAATTCCAAAAGTTTGGATGGGAAGGAAGAAACAGAGAAGCATTACCTAGACAAGCACAAGTTTATTGTAGGGTGTTGAAGGCTGAAATAAATTTAATAAATTTATTAATTATATACATTATAATCATTTTATTCCATAAAAATATATCAGTTATATACGTTACCCATCATTTAATATATTTTATTCTTTATTTCACAAAAATATATCAATTATATACTATATGGGCTTGATACACATGATAGTTAAGTTCGATATCAAACACTATACATGCATAACTTGAGCACAATCAAACTTAGATTTGAATTGATCTTTTACGACCTGCTCTTGAACAGCTCACTTAGTTTGTAATCTAACATACAACATATAATTTCAAATTAGAGCTCACGCATTAAAAAAAAAATACAAAATTCATGAACATAAAATTTGTGCTCTTCCACATCCTTTTAACACAATAAGAGCACTTCCGTGGGTTTCTTGAAAATTAAGTGGTCGAAGCAATTCACTGCGCGAAAGAATCTGAATAAAACTAAAAAGGTAAATTTTAATCCTAAAGAATTAAATGCTATAAAGACACAAAGAGTAGTATAATAAGAATATTTGTCACAAAATCAAACATAAATACTCAAAAACACACAGATAAGTGCACACTCAAAAACTACTGTATGAAGAAAAGAATAGTCACCTAAAAACACACGGACAAGTGCACACTCAAAAACTAATCATGATTTATAAATAACTAGGACTCTTCCGCCCGCACATGGCACGGGCTATCGAATTGAGCCTGGCTCCATTCGGTCAATTTGGCGGACCCTGTTAAGAAATTGTAATCAGTACATTATCAGAAAAATGTAGACAGAACAAAGAAAAGTAGGAGACTAGGTAACTTACTGATATTGGTGATAGCAGCAACCATTAAGCTGGCAGCGAATATTAAAAGTTTAGAATATAGTTGAAAACTGTCACGGAACGAAGAAGGTGCATGACTTAACAACTATTGGTGGAGCTTTCTGACCAAGGTCCTTTAAGGATTATTCAACTAGGGAATCAGAGAAGTAGCAGTTTTTGGGTTGGTATTAGACATCTACTGAAGTGTAGTGTAGATGTAGGATGGATATTCAACCTACTTGATGAACAAAGTTTGTAAAATACATACTATAAGAAAATAAATCAAGCACGTGTACTTGCATCTGGTTGAAGTAGTTCATTCTTAACGTATTCTAGCGGGTCACCCGAAAGAAGTTGAACGCAATATCTCTGAGGATGAGCCTGAAATGACTATGAAGATAGTAGCATGCACAAATCATGTTCGCTGGTAAAGAGAGCCTAAAACTGATTAATTAAATAAGGTTAACCTCTACACTTCCATGTGCCCATTGGAATATAAGAAGAAAGACCAATCTGGAAAGATTAATAATGGAACAATTTTCAAATAAGCACAAATTACTTGGTATATTTACAAAAACATGATCTACAAAAAAGGCTAATCTAGCCGCATAATTGTTTTGCATGAAATTTTTTCTAATCATTTTGTATGTAAAAGGTGCAACATTCACTACCTCTGGATATGTTGATCTGCCTGAAGACTCTTTCAAAGACCTTGTAAACTGTGACATTTAACAAACAAAGATGTGAAATTGAAATACTCACGCTACAAGAAAAATGACCAATTACTTTGCCCCTCTTACTCTGATTTTTTGGCTTAGATCAAATAACCGAGGTAACAGAAATTTTTACCTCGGTTATTTTTTGGAAGTAATAATTATTTTTTTACCGAGGTTCTATAATAAGCGAGGTAAATATTTTTCAAAATTGAAGTAAAAGGTATAAACAACGTAGGTGCGACGTCGGCAACATGTGTACTACCAATCATGAGATGATCGACTTTGAACTGTTGGTCGGTTTGACCTAATTTCTCACGATGTTAAGGAGCAACATCGCATCTGATAGGATTTAGTTAGTATGTGTTAGTCCCTTGACCAAATTCAATCATAATACCCAAAGTTTTCTTCAACATTCGAATATGGCACTAAAAAATCCAAATTCTCATTGCTGAAGGTGGGAAATAGGGTTGTGGGTTGTGCTAACTCTCCACTCAATTAGCAAGTAAGTATTACAATTATACCCGAATTTGTATTTTCATCTTCAATTTGGGTTCTAGATTAGTTCAATTCATATGAGAGGTTGTGTTTAACTATAGGTTGATTGAATTTAGGCATTACATTATTATTATTATATATATATATATGGGAACATGATGTATAAGGTTCAACTGATATATATATAGGGAAGGGTTCGGGTGAGAACACTCAACTATGTGAGAATAAATCTGAACCATACAACCCCTTAATCTGATGGTTCTGATTTTATGTTGAATTGCTATAATTTTTCAGAATTTGGGCTGAATTCGTGGGTCACAATTGCAGATTATAAGACTCAAAGTCGGGTCATAACAATAAACTGGATCTTTTTGTCAAATTCTAGAAGTTGATGAAGCTGGTGAACGTGGAGGCACTGAAAATGAAGCTGGGGATGGAAAGCAAGGGGGTGATCGAGTACAAGGAGCTTTCTGGATGCTTTCCAGAGCATTGGCATCTCCAAATCCCCCAACAAGGTCTTTGCTTTCGCAAAATTCCCCTACGATTTTGCAACTGACAACTTCACATGGCCGGGTATTTTGCATGGTCTTATTAGTACATTTTAGGTTCTTTGATTATAGACGAAAGGTACTTCAAGTTTTAGTTTTACGTGTTTTATGTTACGAATTATAGGCACTATAAGTTATGATCATAAGTGGTTCACATATGGGTTGAAGGTACTTTAAATATATCTTGTAGGTGCTTGAAAATTACCTTATAGGTGCTTTGTTTTATAACTTATAGGTACTTTAGCATGTACTTATAGGTGCTTCAACTGTTACTCATAGGGCTTCAATTATAACTTTAAAAGAGTATGTAATAGAGGTGCTTTAATATATATGTGTAGGTTCTTCAAATATTACTCATAAGAGGTTCAGTTAAAATTTAAAAATAATATGTAATAGAGGTGGTTAAAATATAGCTTTTGGGTGCTTCAAGTACAACAAATAGGTGATTTGCTTTACACATGTTAATTATAGGTGTTTCAATGATATATTTGAAAACTATACATAAGAGGTGCTCAGTATATGTCTAGACTGTGATTTAAGTATAATATAGGTGTGCTTAAAGTTATTCTTGTACGTGTTTCAAGTATTTGAGTTTAACGAATAATTCGTGCTTCATGGTATGCTTATAAGTTCTCCCTGTATGTCTTGAAGGTTCTTCATGTTATGCTTATAGATGCTTCGAGTATGTCGTGATGGTGCTTCTTGTTATGTTTATAAGTGCTCCGTGTATGTCTTAGAGGTGTTTCATTTTATGCTTATAGATGTTTTGTGTATGTCTTAATGGTGCTTCATGTTATGCTTATAGGTTCTTTGTGCATGTCTTAATGGTGCTTCATGTTATGCTTATAGGTGCTTTGTGTATGGCTTGATGGTGCTTCATGCTATGCTTATAGGTGCTTTGTATATGACTTGATATGTTTCATGTTATGCTTAGGGTGCTTTGTGTATGTCTTGATGGTGCTTCGTGCTATGCTTATAGGTGCTTTGTGTATGTCTTGATGGTCCTTCATGCTATGCTTATAGATGCTTTGTGTATGTCTTGATGGTGCTTCATTTTATGTTCATAGGTGTTTTGTGTATGTCTTGATGGTTCTTCGTGTTATGCTTATAGGTTTTGTGTATAACTTGATGGTTTTTCATGTTATACTTATAGGTGCTTTGTGTTTAGGTCGTTCTTTCATAATAAAGATCCGATAACAATTTCCACCAAGCTACCCCTTGTCTCAATGTCCAAGAGCTACACAACGGATAACGCAACATTGGCAGTTTTCAATTGAATATATATATATATATATATATATATATATATATTTATTTATATATATCCAAGCCATCAATTCCACAATTAAGTTAAAGTGCTTTCCTTGAAATGTTCAAAAGCCCAGAAAGAACTGCACAAAATGGAAAATAAAAAATAACATAGAAACTTGCTTGTAGAAAACTTCAGCTGCAATAGCCTCGAAGATATGCTTATTTTTTAGAAGTCACTAGAGCCCCCTGTTGCATGACAAATCAGTATTACAAATTAAACCTTTCAAGTCTTGTTGGCTACCAAACAAACAGATAATCAGACTCATCAAGGAGTATAGAATCAGGCCATCTTCGCGTAGAAATGATGCGAGTTTTTCGCAGCTGAGAAAAATGAAACTCAGTGATCAGCTGTTGTTGCTTCTTCACTTCTGAAAAATGTCTTCACAATAACCTGATTAGTGAATGATGAGAGGAAATGGTTGCTTAAATTTGAGAGAGAGCATGTACTTCATCGTCATGATCCACAACAACCTGATTTAGGATACTACTCAACCGGCATCAGGAGTTTCTGAATGAAGGAAATAAGCGGGAGATGAAGGAGGTGCAATAAAGGCAAGTACTATAGACTACACGTGGACTTGGTTTTCAGCAGCAAGAGGATTAGCTTATGAAGTTGATGGTTCAGGTTCAAGTACAGCCTGCCCGACTCACCCAATGTGTGCTTGTGAGATCCAAGACACCAATTTGAACTCCGGCCAACAGCTAGTCCATCTTCGTTTCCGTAAAAGATGAGTCCACAGAAAAATTGTATGTCAAACAAAAGCTCTGCTAACACTTTCATTCTCTACAGAGGAAGACACATTTGCAACCCTTAATACAAATAGATACACCATATTCTAAAGTTACGTAGTAACGAAGCTCGGGCAAGTAAATCTCATGCATAAACCATAAGGGTTGAAAAATTGATGGCATCGGCAATTGAGATTTCTTAAGTATGGTATTTCCTTTGCAAATCAGCAGAAAATTTGATGGCATAAACCATAACTGATATTTCATAAACCATAAGTATGTTCTTTACTCTTGACACATACAACTGAGTAGCTAAATAGAATTAACAAAACAGCACTTTTTGATATATTTTAGAAACCAACATCTACCCCTAAAGTACATATTCTAGTTATGCAGCAACAAGGTACTATATGCAATGTTAAATTACATTCTCAGTGCTATCAATACATGTGATTCATTCACACAAGATACCACCTAATTTACTAGAAAGTAAACATAATTATTCAAATATTCATTCCTAGCAGTGTGTGACATTACCTCTCTTTGTCGTTCATCTTTCCTCTTCCTCCTATATATCTAGATTCATCTTATCGTGTTCAGTCAATAAAAGACCATCTACAGGCTCAGGCTTCTTATTCCTTGGAACCTCTTCAACGTCCAACCACCACCACAGGACTACCCCTCTAGCACTGATATTTCGGAAGTGTAGCACCGATTTTTGGGATTTCAAAAACCGATGCCTAACTAGCCGGTGAAACGTTTTCACCGATTTTTTAGAAATCGGTGCTAAATTGGCATCGGTTATCATGTTAGCACAGGTCAGTAAAACCGATGCAAGATTTAGCACCGGTTTTTGGTTAGCGCCGGTTTTATAAAACCGGTGGTAAATTGGTACCAATTTCCATATTTTAGCACCGGTCAGAAAAACCAGTTATAAATTTAGCACTTTTTTTGGTTAGCACTGGTTTTTCGGTTAGCATTGGTTTTATAAAACTGGAGCTAGATTTAGCACCGGTTTGTTTGATTAGCACCGGCTATATAAAACCGGTGCTAAATTGGCACCGGTTTTCATATATTAGCACGAGTCTAAAAAACCAGTTTTGTTGTTCGCACTAGTTTTTAGAAAATCTTTGTTGAAATTTTCACCGGTTTTTTATTAGGAATTGCAATTGGGCGCTGACTGCAGTTGCCTGCAACTGCTCTAATAGTTCCGTTCGGCAGGGACAAAATTGGAATTGGGCGCTGTCCTCACCTGCGTGCAGCTGATCTATTAGTTTAATTTAGGAAAAACAAAAAAATTGGGCGCTGACCGCAGCTGCGCGCAACTGCTCTAATAGTTCGATTTAGGAAAAACAAAACTAGAATTGAGCGCTGACCGCAACTGCGCGCAGCTACTCTAGTAGTTCGAGGGAAACACAACACTCGGATTCGACGTTGAACGCATCACCGTGCAGCGGCACTAATAATTCACTACAAAATAATAGAACAGTCCAACAACGATTATATGGCCACATCTAGCAACAAGAAAAAACATTTCCACAAATTCCCAGTTTTTAGCACAGTGTAATAAACCGGTGCACCGATTATACTACACAAATTTCCAACACTCACAATTCATCGGATATAAACAACAATGTTATAGCAAAAGGCTATTGAATATGATCAAATGTAATTTACTAGGTGATGGGGTACAGGAATGTGGTCAGTGGTTGCCAAAATTGTGTTGACAACCCTACATAAGATACGAGGACATATTGTTTCATGGAGATGATGTGTATCAAATGTTGGGGAAATTTACCTTTCATAAAGATAGATACTAAGTGATGTTATATAGGTAATCATGAACCTATCCAGTAATGGATTCAATTCCCTGTTTGACATGCATTTGAGCCATGCAATGGGGCAAAGTTTTTTTCGCGAAAATACGAACCCAACTGAGAGCAATGCTGCATAATTTCTCTTTCCCCAAAGGTGTGCGATATTCTGGAAATTGCTTAAACATTTATTAAATTGAATGTTATATTCCACATGTGACAGACATTACACATAGGAAAAAATAGCATAAGAAAACATAGTGGAATTTTGTCAATCCCATGAACTTCTTTAATTGTTTTTCCATATAATACATGCAATGGTATCCACATTCCCAAGTACTATGCTGAATCTTGTGCTGATATGGAAAAATATTTGTTTAAATGGTTACGAACATGAAATTGACACAAGATTTACAATTGTATGAGATAATACGTTCATCGATGTTTATCATATTCCAAGTATAGTCTGGAGGGTAGGTTTTACTTTGATCTGAATTGACGTACAGTTAATATTTTGTTGCAATCCAAAAATTATATGAAAAAATATTTTTATCAATATATGAATAAAAAACATATGTATGGATACTAATAGTTTAATCAGGTGTAATTTTGATGAAATTGGAAAAAAAATTCATCAACTTACGAACGAATCAATTGAATGCAAGTCTTGTTACATTTGCCAATTCCCTTAGTCATCGAGTCAATGCAATATACTCGTTCATGTTCCGTCACAAAGACGATCAATGGCTACTAATAAAGTAAACAAGAAAGTACCTGATGTGATTATTAATGCATAACTTTGCAAAAAAATTGAAGATACGTGAAACTAATAATACCCCAATTTATTTAATCTTGTACATGCATGGAACTTACTCTTGATTGTACATGAATACGTACATCTTTGCTTGTGTGAGGTGCATGATAGTTGAAACCTCTTTCGCAGTGAATTCATTCCTTTGATGGGCATTTTTAGCAAGGGAATTTGAAGCAGCCGGAATAAACTGGATGTGACATCAATCAACTATCCCATTGCATAGTTGTCTGTCAAAAGAAAAATTAGAACTGAACAATTGTTATGTAGCATGTATAATAATATGGGCATGCATTCTTACGATGCCCATAGATCAAGTTGTGATCCACTAATCCACTCCATTTCGTGTTTATTGTTGAGGCTAGTCATGAACAACTTCAGTTTGTCCATAAAAATGGTCGTAAAGATGTCATTGGATCCAAACACAGCCGCACTAAAAGGGATGCGGAAGATTTTGTTAGGTTTAAATACTTAGGTGGCTGAACTTATAAATTCACAGATCTGTTGCACAACTGCATTGAATTCCTGGTCTTCTGTGACCCCCTGCAAGATACATGCTTTTGTAATTGTATTTGACAATATGATATAGTTGACTTTCATGGGAATATAATTCACTAGTTGGTGGGATTTGCGAAGGGTTAAATGATTCCTTACTAAAAGTTGATGGTCATAAACAGATTTGGGTGGAGTTGATTCACCGAACTCCATCGATGCAATAATATGTTTTGTTGCACACTGATGGGTAAATTGTTAGTTAAGTATTAAGAAAAATAGTTGCCATTAGAAATGGAATTATACGGGTGTGTGTGTTTTGGGGGATGTATAACCTCTCCTTTCATCGATCGAGTATAGGTTGTGAACTGTTCGTTAGGAATTTCCTCATGACCGACCACCTCATGTAGGAAGGGAGTGTATTTTCAGTATTTTCTAATGCGAGTATGGTAGTGTAATTATTTGTCTAACATTTTTTTCCTCCACGGGAGTTTTTGGTGTAAACCTTGTTTCACCGCTTCCATCTTCAACGACGATCAAGTTGCGAGTTGATAGCTTCTCGTTCTTCTAGGCAATCATATAAACGATGAATTAAGTTATGTTAATTTTGTGTAAAAATATGTACGCATCGATATTAAACATACAATTATCATACCCCCATGATCCTCTTGTTGGTTAAAGTCACCGATTAGTTTTCCTGTCCATAGAATCCTATATCCATTGGCCTCAGATATAAACTCAAATTCTTCATGTTCAATAGGAAAAGGTGCCTTCGGGATAATCACAGGTCCACAAAGCTTAACTCCATCCCACCTTGTAGGCAAGTCTGTTTCCTTATCCTTAGGAAGCAAGATACCAAATGCATGGCGTCCTTTTGTCCACTATGGTTCTAAACATATAGGCAGCACTTTTTACCTATCTAAGCACGAAAAACAGAGAATTTGAGTAAAATGTCAAAAGATGGAATTGTGAAAAACAGTTGTGAACAAAATAATTTTAACATTACAATCAATTTGAACAGTATGTCTAGTTGATAAGAGTAAAAATCGATACGAGTTTTGAACATCAACTTATTTTTGCTGCCAAAAGAAGTAATAAACATCGATGGGATAATTAAAATGCAAGTACGGAAATACCGAGTTGAATTTCAGAAGAAGGGACCAGAAATATTTTCCCAAGATAGCAGGTGCGGTCAGTCAGTAAGTAATAAAATAAATGATATCGTCTGTGGAAAAAGCCCGCTCTATTAGTTCCTTCCCGGGAATGAAAAACCTATTTCAATTTGTGTGTCTGAGAGAGCAGCTGGAAGCAACCCCTTTATTATGTAATTATGGGAAAGTCAAAAATAGAAGTGGCACTGATCGCAGCTGCAGTATTAGTTTTTAATAGGGTCAACAAAACCTGAACGAAAAATATTGCCCCTGACAGCAGCTGTGCGCAACAGCTCTTTAACATTCATATGGGATGACCGGAACTAGAACTGGCCACTGATGGCAGCTGCGCGCAGGCGCTCTAGTATTTCAGTAGAAAAATTAGCAGAACTAATAACATATACATGGCCACAACTAACGACGACTAAATAAATGCACCCAACTAACCACATTCAAATATATGCATATAACCAACAACATTGACATGGATTTGGAATCCAAAATGACTGCCATTAGGAAATTAACCAACAACGTCGTAAATCAACGTCCATAATCACATTCCTAGATTAACAACTAATAAAGTTGCTTCCCTTTTTGAAATAACCAATTGACAATGAATAACACACCACCTCTGACCTATTTTTTTTTACCATCACATATTTGGGACAAACAAATGGGTGTGTTTGTGAAATGTATTTAATTAAACTTGGGAAACATGTTATCACGCTAAATTATTACTATCTCATTGTTCATAACGTAATACATGACAAGGGCCACTTCATAGAATACCTTGTCATCATGAAGGTCCTTCTCCGGGTCACTTGATCTGGATGCTGAAAGAATGAATACCCGACTGTCTTTATTTGTTGGATTGGACAATTTAGGAAGGAAATTGCACGCATCCAAGTGTGCGGGAATAGGTTTACCTAATTGTCATGCTAGACACTGTGTTTGCACCTCGAAGAAGGCAACCAACCTTTCATTGAGGTCGACCACCTCCGTTGGCACATGTTTCTCATTTGATGTTTCTTCAAATGTTATTATGTTTGTGCTCCGACAACGACTAGATGCGTAACGGCTGACATCAATATGTGGGAGGGTATCCTTCATCTTCGTTATTGTAGGGAAACCTCTCCAACGACCCCCATGATCCTTTTTTCACGTTGCATGTACGAGGATATCTTATTTTCCTACTATCACCAACTCTCCTTTCTTCTTCTTGTCCAAAAGTTTTTCCTAGTCATAAAAAAAAGACATTAACATGCATTTGATTTGAGAATGTAATTAGCTTCACACTTTTGTCTTAAATTTCCTCACAATAGTTGGAGCTGCACTTTTAATGGAATCGTTGGTGTAGATAGATAATTTCTTATCCCAATTTTCTACCAGGAACACCTCTGATCGGTCCCGTCTAAAATTCATGCTCTCAACTTCTACCTCTGCTTCTTCAACACTACGACCTTGACTCATAAGTTCATCAATTTTATCCTACCTTTTCCTTTTCTCCAGTTCTGATGCAATTTTACGATTCCCTCCACTACCTGTATGATGGACGTAGTCCTTACTTACGGCCCTTACCTTTGCTGCATATATTTTAGCATATATGGTCAATGATTAGTGAAATATATTTATCGATTGAATAACATAAATTATGTGGACTTATATATTGACCTTGAATTCGGGGGTTATTCTATGTTCAACAAATAGCTCCCACTCTTTTTTATCAATCTATCGATACGCCGTCCATAGATGGATACCCGATTTTGCATCGACAATGTACTTTCGAGCCACCTTCGCCTTCCAATTCCTCCACTTTTCACCCGCATAAACCATCCACTTCTTGCGGAACTCATTCATTTCATCAAAGCTCATTTTGGTCTATATATCCTAGCTCATCTACGAGAATTCAAAATTTTACTATGTAAATTTTAAATTTTGTCAGAGAACACAAAATTATGATAAAGGAATGGAACATAAATAAAAGAATGGCTTCCCAAGCTTTTTCGTAACGTGTTCCGGGATGGCTGTCCAATTATGCCATGTCTCAAAGCAGATTCGTCGTCGGAAAGCATAGCCACAATATCCAGACCATCGGTTCCTCATAACCATGGTTTCAAAGTATTTGTCGAAGAATATTTATAGAGGTTTCTTTTTCTTTACTAGTAAGACTGACTTACACGTGTTGTACCTCTACGCTTGTAATACACCTTGATCTCGAACTTGTCCAAATTCACCACCTTGTCCTCGATTGAATTCAGTTTATGTTCATCCTCCGATTTTTCTGAGGTAGATGCATCATCCACAATATCGCTACTAACATTCTCATTTTCATATTCTTCAATTGACGGGTCACGTTTTTCCACAACTTCATCGGTGTGAACTATATTCTTTAGAACCAATTTCTTCTTCACCTTCGCCATTCAATGCAATAGGGCTTTTTCATGAGTAAAAGAAGTAAAGGAATCACAAGTGGACATGTCAAAAATTCCCGCAAATGAATTCAAGCAAATAACACACTTATATGCATCATGTCACAAATGCAACACGTGGGAGCAGATTGTAAAAAATGGAAAAAAATAGATGGAGTGTTGCCATGCAACGGGACCTATTAAGGCACTCACATAAGAAGAAATTCCCACTTCCATATGAACCTAGCTGAACCAGGAAATATTAAAGTTAGCTCCAGTGGCCAAACCTAACCAACCCAAACCAAACCAAACCAGAAAACGAATTCTATTCTCCCTTGAGTAGAATAGAAATGAATCCTATTTTCCTTCAACCAAACCAATTACCGTACACATATTCAAACATCGCATTCCAACAAATACAAACACTTCGACTATCAAATGCAATTTTCATGAAAATGTAGAGTGAAAGATGAGCAACAAATTCTATTCTCTCAACTATGGAAAGAATGCAATTGGCATCCACACAATAATTATACAACTAATATTTTCTTGTGCTTTGCAGAACGAAGAAGGTAAATGGAAGTTGACAAAACTATATGGAATGGGAATGAGCCTACGAAGGGAGAAACCTTACACAAGAAATGAGGACCGACCGTGTGAGTGAGGGGGTGGGAGAAAATTCAACAAAATTTCTACAAGGATGAGAAATAGGGGAATGAGTTACATTTTGGGAGAATTTTTTTTGATAACATGGGTTCAACTGCCATGGACAAATTTCAAAAATAACATGACCCAGCATGTTCTTTGATAGTGCTTTGAAGAAGGAGAGAAATTGGAAGGAGAGAAATTGGAAGGAGTTGGATTTGGGAATAGTGGGAAGAGAAGGAGTAAACTTTGAGAAAAGAAGGGGAAGGGCTGAGGGGCCAAAAAAAAGAAGAGGGGAGATCCTAGGCTTCCCGCCCATGGACTAATTTTGGGAGGGAAATTGCTTTGTTAGACCGAAAATAAAGTGAAGGTACAGTACATATGTTCATCTCCATTGTAGAGGGGAGATAGATGTACATGGTCAACTCAAATATTTGTCCCATATTAACTCATGTTTTAAAGTTACATGATAATAAATACCTTGACTGATATTTTGGACACATTTCTAAAAATATATATTTAGTGAGTGATATGTATGTACATATATATATATATATATGTATATGTGTGTGTGTCTATTCATTCATATGTACATACATGTATGTATATTTGTATGTATTTATATTTATATGTGAATATAAATATTTATATGAATGTATGCATATATATATATATATACACATATTTGCAACAGTATATTTATGGATGGATTAATGGTAAAAAAATTATGATTTGACAATAAATTACTACAAGTCAAATAACATATATGTTTGCGGACAAGTGTCTGATCAACCGTCAGTTGCATAGTAGTCCAACAGTGCACATAGAATGCAAAACCGGTTAAGGGTCGACTCAAGTCCAACATTTAGTCAAGTAGTGTAGGTCATTAAGTACGTTGACTAGTGTTCGACCGACCCTTACTTGTACAGTACGTCTACCGTGAGTCGACCTGTTCACATAGAATGCCTATCCAATTACTTTCCAACATATGTTTCACTCTTCAATTTAGTATACATGTCCGGCACTAGTGTAGGTGCCAATTTTCCCTTGAATAGTGTTTGACTGGTCATAAATATATACATTACTAAAGTAGTACTCCAGAAGACTTGTGAAGTACGCTCACTAGTCAACCAAAAGACTTTGGTTGTCCGTGGACTAGTGTTTGACCGATCTTCATTGCATATACTGCGAAGGTAGATAAGCAGAGGACTTGTGTAGTACGATGACTAGTTTTTGACCGACCGTTACTTGTGTAGTTAACATATATGTGAACATGGAGACTTGCGTAGTACGTTGTCTGATGTTTGTTCGACCCTTACTTGTGTAGTATGAAGGTAGTGTACTAGAAGACATGTGGTGTACGAAGCCTAGTGTTTTTGCGACCGTTTTCTTGTGCAGGACGGAGGTAGTTTACCGGAAGACATTTGTCTTACTTTGACTCTTGTTTCACCGGTTGTACACTAGTGTTTGACCTACCCTTACTTGTTTGACCAGTCGTTGACTAGTGTTTGACCATCCGTTACTTGTTTTAACGGCCATTGACTAGTGTTTGACCAACCGTTGCTTGTTTGATCGGACGTTGACTAGTGTTTGATCAATCGTTACTTGCTTGACCGGACGTTAACTAGTGTTTGACCACTCGTTACTTTTTTACAGGCCGTTGACTAGTGTTTGACCACGGTTACTTGTTTTACCGGCCATTGACTAGTGTTTGACCAACCGTTACTTGTTTGACCAGATGATGACTAGTGTTTGACCAACCGTTACTTGTTTGACCGGCAGTTAACAAGTGTTTGACCACCCGTTACTTTTTTACGACCGTTAACCCCGCAGAATATTTATATCGTTCTGGCCAAAACACTTATGGGCAACAATATGTTCCACTCCGTACAAGTTGGTAGCGATAGCGTGTTGCGCGATTTTTTTAAGTGACGTCAATAAATAAATAAATATCCATTTTTTATGCGAAAATTATGCTTTAAAAAATATTCCTGGAAATGATATATTTGAACAATTTTTTAATGAAAAAATTTATATTTATATTTTATGATGTTTTACGGGTTTTTTGGGACAACTTCTGTTTTGCTCAGTAGGAATGAGTTCAACATCCTCGTATGGCAGTACTAATTTCCATTTCATTCTGCTACGAATATTATCTGAAATTAAATAGTTCTTTCTTAAAAAATTTATTAATACGTATTCAACATCTTATTACACTGCACAACATTATTCTGCAGATAATGTGGGCCCACAATGAATATACCATTTTTTAAAATCTGTCTT
>JAULKM010161587.1:0-16370 GCA_032355605.1 Rubia tinctorum | reverse complement strand
CCTTAATTATATTTGCACAATAGTCCTTCGTCAACCAACCCTTTGAGGTAACTCCCGGTTTATAGGTTTTCATTAGAAAATCTGTATAATTAACAAAAAAAATATTTTAAAATGCACATAAAAAGGTCTAAAGTCCATATATTGTTAATTGGAAATTTATGGAAATTATGCAATTATGGAATAGTTTGTGTTGCAACATCAAAGCAGGAAATTAGCGTGATTTAAGGCAAATCGTGAAGAAGGAAATTTGTGAAAAATCTGAAGTAAATTGTTCTGTTTAAGACTGAGATTGTAGAATATATCAATCCATATATTTATGCGACTGAATTGGGTTTATCGAAATTTGAATTGATTTGGTAATATCTTTTTTCGCAAAAGGATTTGGTTTGATTGGATGTAATATATTTTAGGGATATATACCAATATAACCATACTTCCTTGAGTAAGTGTCAATATAACCCTGAAATAATTTTTAGTGCAAAACAACCCTAATTAGTTGAAATTAGTGCCAATATAACCCGAATACATCGTTTCCGGCGTTGACCGGTGTTAACCACATATAAAATGACTAAAATGCCCTTTGGTCTAAAACCTAAAAGTGTCATGACCATTTTGCCCTCACTATCAACGCCACCACCAGCTTGTTGTCGCCTCGCCACCACCCTCATCCAACCGCACCACCACCACCACCTTCCACCCCAGAGTTCATCACCACCAAAATTCACCGGCCAGATATAATCAACACGACCACCCCAATCCCGATTTCATCAACCCCACCCCCGAAATCATCACCGAGGAGCCTCAACCGCGCCCCCCTTCAGTTCACCTTCCACCAGCGGCGAATTCAACTCCATTCGCGCTCATCACATGCTTGTATAGTCGATCTCATGTGGATTCAACGGCTAGTCGCTCATCTCATTCAACTCCGGCCGCGCTCAACTCAGGTCTAGTGTTTAGGGAAATGGCGCCGCCACCTCGATAGTCACCTCTACCAGCGGATTTGCCGGAAAACCCGAGTGTCGTCACTATCGAGCAGAAAAAAATAGGAATGGTGCCGCAATGGTGAAGCGTAAAGAAAAGAGGAAGAAGTAAGGATTTTGGAGGGTATAAGTGTAGTTTCATTCTTTTTTATTTTTTAAATTTTTTCATAGGAGGGGTACAATTGTCTTCTTAATTAAATCCAACCTCAAACTGCCTAAATGGGTAGAATTGCACTTACATAAAGTATCTAGGGTTATATTAGCACTTTCAATTATCAAAAGGTTATATTGGCACTTATGTGAATTAGGTAGGGTTATATAAGCATTTTTCTCTATATTTTAATTTCTTTATCTAAGGGATTGGATTTTATAATTCCTATTTCCAAGTGATTTGATTGCAATCAAAATTTGAGATGGAAAAGCAATTATTCTCGCATGGATCTTGGCGTGTGCGACTGGTATAAATAGAAGACAATTTGGCTAAACTACATACGCCTTTGATTGGAAAAAAAATTACATCCTAATTTTGTATCCTTTGAGAAGTACTCAAGAGTTTTTGTCTATTTTCCAACATTATCGTAACATGTTGATTAAGTTTAGAATCATATACCTTAATTTCTCGGGAGGAGGAGATCCAGCGTCGATGAGTTTCAAGGTCAGAGGGGCATGATCAAGACAGATCTTAGCAAGAAGAGCTTGCAAAATCTATGTGTTATAAGTAGATAAGATAAGTATATTGTATGGTGTACTTTGTACTATATCTTTGTGATTAGTGGATTTATTTTGAACTGGGCTAGGCCCCGTAGATGAAGGTGAATTTCACTGAACTGCGTAACCAAGTCTTGTGTGTTCGTGCTTTAATTTATCGCATACTTGATTAGATAAGTTATTTTGGAACATGTTAGTAATTATTGAATAAATTAGGTAAAACTAAATTTCATTTGTGGTGTATACCTAGCCCATAGACTAGAAGTTGTGTTTAGGCCCAGCCCAAGGCTCAACCACAAACCGAGAAATGTTGATTCATGTCTAAGAAGACTCAGCCACGAACCAAGAAAGGTAAAGTCACGTCCAAGACTCAGCCATGAACCAAGATTATAGTAACCACGATGCAACCCATGATTTGAAACCCTAGCAATGTGGAGCCATGATTGAAGTCTACTATAAATATAAGAAGAGCGACACTAGCTCAGGTAAGTGAAACTAAACTGAGAAATTCCAATTCTCTAAAGGAAGGCACTGACTTGATCGTTAGAGCTCTTTCCCCAAAATCACTTCCAGGACCTTTCTTACAGGTTAACGCTTATTGTACGGTAAATAGAAGCCATCTTACCTGACTGGGAATACCACATCATTGGCGCCGACTGTGGGGATGAAGAAAATTTTCTTTTTTAAGTCCTTGATTCCCTTCAGGATAATCATGATTTTCACCAAAAGTGAGAGAAACCAAAATCATCATACACAAGAATGAAAAAGCTGGTGTAACAAGAATATGCATCGCATTCAAGATCAAGGATACTTTCTCGGTAAAGAATGAGAGCACATCAAAGAAGATATGGATGGCGACGAAGAGGAAGCCAAATCTCCCAATTCAAATCAAGAAAAGGAGAGGAGAGCATTCATAGCTTTCTTAGAAGCAAATAGGGTGTATAACCACTTCCTAGCCACTATCAAGCCAAAATCCCCAAAAAGAAATAAAAAAGTAAGTCAAAGGCATGAGAGCCTTAATTACGAAGAAAAGTTAAGGATATAGTGGCAGAGGATGATACAAACCAGCTACCATTTGCATCGCATCTTCGTGATTTCAAAATGCCAAAATATTTCAAACTACCATTGCATGTGAAAATATATGATGGGACAACAAATCCCAGTGAGTTTTTACATTCCTATCGCAACATTATGCGATTTTGCAATGTGGAAATTGAACTAGTCTGCAAAGCTTTTCCCATTTTCTTATCTGGAACAACGATTGCATGGTATGAAAAACCTACCAAGTAGAAGTATTCGATCTTGGGCACAGTTATCAGACTTTTTTAGGGCGCTTCTATCAGAAGCAGAAATTTAACAAAACGATAGCGGATTTAAACAACATAGCCCAACGAAGTGATGAAAGTCTCGCAGATTACCATAATAGGTTTGTTACCCAAAGTTTGCAAGTGCGCGACCTATCATTCCAATTCGATCAAGCCAGTTAAGCAAAAGCAACGAAGCTTTGCTAGTAATAGATAGAAAGTGATCGAAGAGGAGGTTAGAGCATTGCTTCATGCCGGTATCCTAAAGAAAGTAATTTATCCAAAGTGGTTGGCAAACCCAGTGATGGTAAAGAAAGAAAATGCAGGATGGAGAATGTGCATAGAGTTCACTGAATGTGCATAGTTGGCGGAAGCAATATCATATTGTTCTTGGATGTGTAAAAAGTATACCACCAGATACTGATGAATCTAGAAGATGTTGAAAAGACAGCTTTCACAACAAGTTTTAGAGTGTTTTGCTACGTGAAGATGCCATTCGGCCTAAATAATGATGACGCGACATATCAAAGAGTAGTCGACACTGCATTTCACAATCAAGTAGGACGAAAGGTTGAAGCACATGTTGGCGACATGGTGATCAAAAGCAAAAATATTTTCCATTCGGCACAGGACTTAATAGAAACCCTGGATACGCTAAGTGTGATTGGCATGAAAATGAACCCTAATAAATGCATAATTGGAGTGGGTGTAGGAATTTTTTTGGGGTATAAAGTATCCTCGAAAGGAATTGAAGTTAATCTAGAGAAGATACAAGCAATAGTCAACCTCTCTCAACTGCGAACAACCAAATAAGTACAAATCTTGATGGGATCACTAGCATCACTTAGCAGGTTCGTCTCCAAATTTGCAGAAAAATATTTCCCAATGTTCGACATCCTTAAAAGGGCCAAGAAGTTCAGTTGGAATGAGGACAGTCAGAAAGCATATGAGTCATTGAAAGAATATCTTCAAGCGTTGCCAACACTGAAGTCACCAATACCAGGAGAGACTATATACTTGTACTTGGTAGTTTCAAGAAAAGTAGTGAGTTTGGTCTTGGTACGCCAAGAAGGGCAAAGACAGGTGTCGGTATACTACATCAATAGGATACTGCAAAGTGCAGAAATGGCGTACTTACCCATAAATCTTGCATTAGTCTATTCAGTAAGAAAAATGTGAAGCTATTTTCAAAGTTATAACATAGTTGTGTATACTGACTTCCCAGTCAAGAATATCTTGAGAAAGATAGAATCGTCTGACAAAATGACTAAATGGGCTCTTGAATTGGGACAATATGAGATCAATTTTCAGCCATGAACTGCAACAAAGGAACAAGCCTTATCAGATTTCATCGCTGAAACATGAAAATCTTGTAATAGACAAAGGGAAATCAAAGTGGACAGACATCGCATAGAAACTGTTCGTTGATGGGACGTGTAACAAAGAAGGCTACGGTGCAGGATTACTGCTGGTAAATATGGATGAGGGAGAACACAAATATTTGCTTATTTTTATTTCCCACTCACAAACAACAAAGACAAATACAAAGCGCTACAAAATATTGGAATAGACAAAGGGAAATCAAAGTGGACAGACATCGCATAGAAACTGTTTGTTGATGGGGTGTGTAGCAAAGAAGGCTGCATTGTAGGATTACTACTAGTAAATATGAACGAGGGAGAACATAGATACTCGCTTCATTTTAATTTCTCATTCACAAAAAATAAAGTTGAATACGAAGCGCTAATATGTTGGACCTTACAATCAGGGTAAAAGTCAAGAGCATTAAGTGTTTTAGCGATTCACATATAGTAGTCCAACAAGTGCGGGGAGATTATGAGGTGCAAGAGGAGCAATTGATAAAGTATTTAAGGAGATTTTTCCAGCTCATAGGTCAACTTGAATACTTTGACATTCAACATGTACCAAGGAGTGAAAACACCAAGGAAGATGCTTTGAGTAAGTTGGAGACGGCCGACTTCAATTCTTTGCTGGGATAGAACGATGTGAATTTAGAGGTCATACCGGTCAGATGAACTGGATGACACCATTAGCGGACTAATTTGAAATGGAAAAATTGCCAGCAGACAAGATACTGGCTAGAAAGTTGAAATTAAGATCTCATAACTATGTTTATGAGGGGGGAATCTTATACAAAAATGGTTTCCTATCTCCATGGTTAAAGTGTGTGGGACTATCCCAAGAAAAAAATCATGAAAGAAGTTTGTGAGGGACTATGTGGAACGCATCAAGGATCTCGAACAATTGCAAAGAAGATAATTCGAGCATGTTACTATTGGCCGACCATGTTCAACGATGCACACAACTTAGTGCTAAAGTGAAAAAGCTACCAAATAATGTGTCGGTATCACATACGCCACGTGCCACTTAAGCAGGGATATATGGAGCTTGACCATTTGACAAATGGGGAATCAACTTGGTTAGACCTTTCCCTAAAGGAGCTAGTAAAGCAAAGTTTCTAATTGTAGCAACTGACTACTTCATGAAGTGAGTAGAGGTGAAGCCATTAGGAAGAGTCATGACAGAAGAAACAAGAATGTTTGTTTGGCAGAACATAGTTTGTAAATTTGGTGTGCTTTAAACTATCGTGATAGATAATGGTACGCAGTCCACAAGTAGGATCTTCACCGAGTGGTGCTCGAAGTTAGGGATTGTGCATAAATTTATGTATGTAGCTCATCCCCAGGCTAACGTCCAAGTGGAGGTAACTAACAGAATGATATTCCAAGGAATTTAAAAGATATTGGAGGAAAAGCAAAATGGATGGGTAGATGAGATACCCAACACACTACGGTCATACAGAACAACAGTGAGAGAACCAACTAGAGAGACACTGTACAACCTAGTTTACATTCATGAGATAGCCTAGTTTACGATCATGAGGCAGTAATACTAGTTAAAATCGGGAACTCAAGCCTTAGGGTGGAAATATAAAAAAAGGCGATAATCCCAAAATGATGAGATTGGATTTGGATGAACTTGAGGAGAAAAGGCGAAAAAACACAGTTTTGAGTTGGCGATCTCTTGTTGTGGAAGAATGAGGAAAGTCTTGTAGAAAAAAGGAAATCGATACCCAAAGTGGGAAGACCCGTACAAGGTAACGAAAGTACACAGATATAACAGGTATGAGTTAGAAGATTGGATGGAAGCAGTGTCCCAAACACTTAGCATGTGATCAGCCTAAGGAAGTTCTATGTTTAAATCCTTAGTAGGTGATATGGAAAGCTCAGTTGTACAGGAGCCATGGTATGATCATTGGCGACGCTTTCACTGTTCACATTATCTTTTGGTTTCCAACGCTATATCATCACCACCGTACACAATCAATATCTAGAAAATGTCTTTGGGGGGAAAATCACCCATAGCGTTGTTCACTTACATTTTATGCAAAATCCATAGTAACACCAGCAAAAAGTAGCAAACCATTGCACATCGCAAAGAAAACCAAATATCATATCTTGTAATCACGAACAAGTAAATTTACACAATCGCAATACAACAAGCTACAAACATTATCAAAGTACAAATAATTAAATGAGAAAAGTAAGAAAAGAAAGAAATAGATCTTGCGGCTTCGCACAATACGAGTTTACAACCTCAATTTTACAAGCTATAGATCTTGCAAAAAGGCTCATGTGCCTACAAAATCAAAGACAAAAAAGAATAGATCTTGCGGCTTCACACAATACAAGTTTACAATATCAATTTTACAAGCTATAGATCTTGAAAAAAGGCTCACGTGCCTACAGAAACAACGACAAAAACAAGCAATATATCTTGCAGCTTCGCACAATACAAGTTTACAATCTCAAATTTACAAGCTATAGATCTTGCAAAAAGGATCACCTACCTACAAAAGAAAGCGACAAAATCAAGAAATAGATCTTGCGGCTTGGTCAATTTGGGTTTACAACCCCAATCTTGCAAATATAAACACAATGGAAAATGAACCTACAAAAACAACGAGAAAAGCAAGCGATAGAACTTGAAAATTCGCATAAATCAGGTTGTTATACCCTAGAACTCGCAAGCAATAGATCTTGAAACTTCGCACCAACTAAATTTCAGACTGGTGACCACCAGTCCTCGTCAGCAACTCAAGACAAAAGTATAAGAACATGTTGATAGAAATATCCAATAAAAATGACACTTAAACATAGTCAGAATAAAATGCAAGATAACACAAACTAGAAGAACATAGTACTTCTAATGTTTGGAAAAGTAAATTATTACATCAAAGAAAAACAAGTTATCTATGCCTTGGTGTGCAAGATGACCCAGCAGAAGAAGAACCACTAGAGCGGCTAGATTTCTCAGCCTGATACTCTTCCTTAGATAAAATATAATCATAGCGCCACTTCATATGCAAGTGAAAAGGATGACGGGTTCAACCACTTTGCTGCATACGATCAAAATACTTCGCATAGTACGCTTTATAGTCAGTTATAGGACCAAAATCCTCATGATCAAGTTGAATAATCATGACGTCTACAGTGCCTTGATAACTCTTATGCAAATCCTCCAGGTTACGTATCTCTTCTCGTAGTTGACAAATATGCGACTAACAGATTCAGATAGATTAATCATCTGCCCACTAATATTCATATTTAGATGCTCACAACTAGTGGAACCATGAGGTTCTGCGGAAAGTGCCCTGAGTTTATCTTTGTAATCAATACAAGGTTGTTCAATCTGGTGCACCCACAAGTCAAATCATCCACACTTAGCACGAAGGTGATCATTCTCACTACACAAGTGGGTATTCATGGTGAACTGATCATCAAACTGCTCTGCTACCCTGCACAACATGTAGAAAGGTGGTCACATTGACCTTGTTTCTTCTTCAGATGATCCATTAATTGGTGAATACGAGAACACTGCTAATCTATGATTCTGGTCTTCTGATGAGCCTCGCGTGCTTTATTCACGAAAAAATTATTTACTTCTTCTTGCTGGCCAATCAGTTTAACCAAGCTTAGCTGGTGTCGCTAAATAAGATCATTCTATTGGGCGCAAAATCCCTTTAACTCACGAATATAGTCTTGCAACTCATTTATGGTCTTCTTCCATCCAAGCTCCAAATCGTTGATGCTAAGTAGCATATATTTATGACGAACGACCAATAATAGTGCCCCTCCTGAATGTGAACGGGAAGATTGAGTGAACAAACGTAAAGACTAGAAGATTTAATATGAACTAAGCTTCAGACGATATCCTTATTGAGGGATTCAATATTGTAACCATCAGGTACAAATTTACTACAAGGACCACTCATAGGAGAGGATGATAATGAAGAAGAAGTAGTAGCAAACCATCTAAAACATAATGGAATAGATTCCAAGGCATAATCCCCAATACTTGAGAAACAATCACTAGAAAGAAGCTCATAAAAATCCTTTGATAAGGAAGTAGATACCTCAACCAGTCTAATAGGGTAGCATGAATTGACATACATAAACTAAGGACGTTGCTCAATGCGAACACTAGGACTCAACATATCAAGGGGATTTAAAAATTTACAGTTGATGAAATTATCAAGTCCCTGCATACTAATAAATACGAGAAAAAAAAGTACAAAATTAGAATTGGCATAGAAAATTTACATTGAAATTAGTGCACATAGTTTATACATACATCAAAATTCTATTATACGTTACAAATATAAATTAAAATGGTCTTAAATTAAGCCATAACTCTAAAATCAACCAACAATCCCATCAGAAGTAGGCGTATTCTGGATAATGAAAGCAGAGTCTCCCTGTCCGCATTCTGAGCTGAATTCTCCACATTCGCGTTAACCTCTAGGGTAGGAGATGGCTTAGGATCAGGAGAAGCAAATGGGAGGGCCTCAAGATAGTCAACTTTGCACTCTCGCAACTCAGAAATAAAAGGCAGGATTCGGCTTCCGCAACTCCACCAAAGCCTCCCAACAACCAACATTGTGAGCAGAGTTAGAAATCTTTTCAAAAAGGTTGAAGAAGGATTTTGTTTTGAATATATGGTCAGTGAGAACTTCAGGATAACTGGGCAAAGCAGGGCCCTTAGTCCGCATCTCCCCCGACTCGGAGCGGAGCTTACTGGCTTCATCTTCAGCAACACGTGCAAGCTTCCCGGCAGCTTCAAGTGAGGTCTTCATAGCCTTGCACTCCTTCTCGCTAACCTTATACTTCTTCAACAACGAACCCTCTTCCTTGGAGAATTTAGCAACTCGTTCACCAACGAGCCTCAGACTCTCACCAATCTTATGATATCTGTCAAAGAAAAAAAAGACACAAACGAATATAACAATCAAATATCAAATAAAAAGCATACTAGTATAGGACAGTCATTTTAAAACTATAGCGAACATACCTCAAACACTGACTAATGTAGAGGAATTATGGTAAAAGTGGTAGTAACAACCTCTTTTATTAATAAATTACCACTTCGTGGTAGGGACTTAGAATGAGAATGACTTGTACGCCCATTTTTCTCTGAATGCTCCATTACAGTAGATGAGCCACCACTCTGGTTATTTCTCTCTCTTTTTTTAATTTTTCAGGAGCACAAGTGTTAGCATCAAATACAGGTACATGTTCATCCTTTGGTACCCTGTCCTCAAATTGTGCTTATTGGGAGCTCACATGAGTGAGGTTATCCCTTGTGAAACCATCAACGCCACTGTCATGTGGACAGGCGAATATATTCTCTATCTCTTCAGGTTTATTATCGGGGATAAACGAGCTATCAATCTCGCACCCGACTAGATCCATATCTACCATTCAACATACAACTTAAATAAGGAAAACATGCATACTCAACTAAGCAGTAAGAAAACAACAATGGATAAAAATAATGCATGCACAATAGGGAAGCTACAAGATAAAAACAAACAAACACCTTCGCTAACAGATTCATCATGGCGTGGACCTATCGAATGTTCTCTGAGTTTTATCACAATCTCTGAATTAGCATTAAGTTGAACCCCCGGCTAAGGAAGTTTTGACTTGGGAACATTATAGTTTCAAATGGAAGGGTCTGTTCGCACTCATCATCTAGTTTTTCATAAATGTGTTTTTTGCGCCACACATTGCAATTACTAGGGAACTCTCTGAAAAATTCAACAGTGGAACTGAAAGGATAAAATGTGAATTCATCGGATACGAAGCTAATAAAAGCTATGGAATAAGTCAATCCAAAAAGGTACATTAGCTTGCGTACACACCTAGTGGAAACCTACCATGATCACGGTACCCTTAGGGTGAAATTGAGACAATGCTATTTGATAAGATAGAAGCAAATCTATGACATGACGAGGGATAGGAAAAAAAGTCCAAATTTAATATAATATAAATCGAAAGATATGTAACCAATAGGAGGAGTGCGGAAACTCTCAAAGATAATAGGAGCTCTAAGCTCAAACGAAGATATGAAAGAAAAATTAATTTTTTAACTTTCCAAGTTGTCATCGGAAATAGTTCTATTAATGGAAGAAAAACCAGTGGGATTATAGGAATTCTCCCCAGAGTTAACATCATCAACCCAGACATCCTCTAGGGGAGAATTAGCAAGACCAGGGTAGACATTTTGGCAGGAATGACTCCTAAAATTTAGATGAAAACCCTATTAATTAGAGCCACAAAAAACGGACAATATGTTCCAGAAAAATTGAAAAAAATACACAATTCACGTCGGAGAAGAAAATCGCAGAACTTCAGGACCAAAAGTGAACAACAAAATTGGTAGAGCAAAACCACCTCACAAATTCACAATCGAGAAAAACATTTAAGAAAGGGAAATAAAAGTAAAGACAGAGAAACTTAGAGGTGAGAAGGCAGAGAACGACGATGCCATGAACAATAAGAAGGGAAGAAGATGAAAGATTGAAACATTTGAGGAACCAACAAAGCACATTATTTAAATTAAGGCACTGAAACGTCAAAAAATAGGAGTTAAATCAGTTGAAAATACAATGATGGAATTCTGACAAAAAGTAAGTTACCTTTTTGGGAATGCGAGAAGGCGGCTGTAAATGAATAGGTGATACACTAAACATGACGAAGTTAAGTCAATAAATTCAAAACACTTATAAGGGAAGAAAATATAATAGCAGGTGAGAAAAGTTGGAACAACGTAGCAAATAATGAGGAGAGAATCTCGGATTTAAGAAAAACATCACAACAACTAAGCCCACTAGAAGTACTAAACTTGAAGTATAAAAAATTCAAATTCAAATTTAAAAACTAGGCATCCCAACAAAATCATAATTTAGCCGAGAAGCATACAACACTTCGCGGATACACTATAAGTTATTGTAATAATGAACATGTTATTACAGTTTAGAAAATAAACACAATAGTTAGCACACATTCAATAAACGCAGTCATAGCTTCATTTTTCATTGACTTCATGGCTTGGGGGGCTTATGGTGTATACCTAGCTCATAGACTAGAAGATGTTGGTCTTTAGGCCTAACCCAAGACTCAACCACGCAGCGAGAAAGGAGGAGTCATGTCCAAGAAGACTCAGCCACAAACCAAGAAAGGTGGAGTCATGTCCATGAAGACTCAGCCACGAATCGAGAAATGTGGAGTCACGTCCAAGACTCAGCCACGAACCGATATTATAGCAATCACGATGCAACCCATGATCTGAAACCCTAGCAATGCGGGGCCATGGTTGCAGTATACTATAAATACAAGAAAAGCAACATTGACCTAGGTAAGTTATTTTTTTATAATGTTTCATATTGGATTAATATATATTTCGAGTTGGTTTATTTTAGATCGGGTTATTTTTATATCCAATTAAATTTGGGTTGGTTTAGGTTATGTTTCAATAATATTATTATTACAACTGCATTATTACCATATTTTGCTTCGTTGTAACTTGTAACTTTTAGTTATACATTACTGGAAAACAAATATATATATATATATAAGCGCGGTATGTCAATGTTGGGAGAGAAATATTGGTGTTAGGAAATTCATAGGCAATGAAACAAAATACTGGTGCCTATGAATAAATCCAACACCGGTTCACTGAATACCGGTGCTAGATACCAGTGTTTATTGAGAAAAAAATATTTGGATTTAATCTTTTTCAGTACCAATTTCGGTTGAATAACATATACCAGTGCCAATACCGGTGCCTATGATCGGAATAGTAATTTTTGCAGTTAAAATTGTGGTGGCAAAATAAAAATATATCTGTAATCATTTTCGATCGAAGTAATAAACTTTAAAATACTCTAGAACATGTATTAGCACTTTTCAACAGTTCACCAAAAAGTTCATTTATTTAATATTTATATATTTAGGCAGGAATAACAAAAATAATGTATTTTGGAGCAACGGATAATGGGGTAACATAATTTTGGGCCACAGTGTAAATTTTCAAGATTCTGTAAAAGTATTTAATGTTGACTTCCAAAACCCTTATGTTCACCCCATCCATGTCCAATTCGCAAAGTCGCAATCGTACATTATTGAATTGCATTTTGGTATTGCCAATTTCGTGATTAGAAAATTCTAACTTTCTTGGAGGGATCTAAGTGCAAAAACTAAAAACATTACTCGTAACTGCAAATTGAAATCCGCTCGAACGTGATGATACCATATACACCCCCATTGTATTTTTTCAAGTCCGTAGCGAAATCAACAATTGAGCACAAGAACATGTCCATAATCCTTTTCGATTTTCTCTTTCTTACTTCTAAGTAATCAACTTTAACTTACTCTATACTAGCGTTTTCCAACATTTTACCAAAAAATATATTTGTTTTCTATTTTTATACATGCAAGAATAACAAAAATTGTGTATTTTGGAGAGAAGGATATGTTGTAGCCTTTTTTGGGACATAGTGTAATTTTCCATAAATATGTTAGAGCTGCTTTTGTGCCTACTATCTTAGTTGAATAGCAGTGTTGATCATTCATTGAATTCAATTCACTTAAAAAAATTAGTGCATTTTTGTGTTGTAATAAATATTTTGATTCTAATTTTTAAAATTAAAAACTAGTGGAGACCCACCACACGTTGCTCGGTATTATTAATTTAAAAATTAAGATTACTTTTATGTACTTTTTGTGTTTTATATTTATGTTTTTCAAAAATATTTTTATTTATAATTTTGATATTTAGTCATATAAGAAAAACTATATTAGTAATGAAGTGACATAATTAATTTAGTTTAAAATAGTTACATATTAAATACAATAAAAATGATTATTTTATAATATTTTATTCAAATTATTTTAAAAATAATTATTTATATGTTGAACTCATTTTAAAAGCCATCATAATTATATATATCACTAAATAAAATTAAATATCAAATATTCTTATTAGTCTCACTAATTATAAAATACCCTTATCTAATAATTACTCGATCTATAATAAGAATTTGTGATAATTTAGTAAATATTATTTTTATAATACTTTTCAAACTAAATTTTGAAATAATATTAGTCGACTCTCTATAATTACTAATTCAAAATCATAATTTTATTTAGACATCTCTCTTTATTTGACTACTATTCATTAGATTTATAAATTTAGTTGTGTGCATTTTAACCTAACCTTGTGTATTCTAATTTGTTATGAGTTGATTTTGCTTACTAGTAATCATATATGTAAACTCGTAATATATAAAAATGAGTTAAGTACTAAAATGACCATGACTTTAGGTTGAAATTGCCAATATAACCCTGTAATCTCAGAAAGTGCCAAAATAACCCTTAACTATGTTGACTTTTTAGTCAACTAGTTTACTGCCAAAATAAGGTGAAAATACCGTTTTGCCCTTATTTAAAAAAGGAAAAAGTCACAAAATATGAAATGACGTCCTTGCCCCTTACTTTATTTCTCCCTTTCTCCTATTTTCCTCTTGCATATTCTATTCTTCCTTAGAGTTTCTTCCCGCTCCAACCTTCTTCCTAATTTCTTCAGCCCAAAGCACAGAAACCAAGGCATCGCCCGACCGCTTCTCCTCCGGATTTCTCCTCTTCCAGCTTCTTCTCCGCCCCACTGTCGTTGAAACTCCCTCATTTTTCCTCCTTAAATACCACATCCAATGGCCCTACTTCGACTCTCCGTCACATGTCCGTCGGCTCTCCCTCGCAGGTAAAGATTTTTTCTCCATCGCATGTCCGTCGGCTCTCCCTCGTAGGTAAAGATTTTTTCTCCATTGTATGTGAGCCATAGGGTGAATTTGGAGTAAATAATAAATCTGAAAATTGGGAATGGATTAAAATTGATAGTGATGTAACCAGCAACCTTTAATTACAAGGGAAGCGCGCGACCCTTAATTATACTCTGTAGTAGCCCATGACAAAATACAGAGGAAGCTTCCAGCGACAACATCGACTAAAATGGGGAGACGTCACGACTTGGGTTCGGTGAGGAGTGAGAAAGGGAAGAAGACGTGTCTTCATTTTATTAACTATGTGCTGAAATAACACTGTCTTTATATCGAAAGTGCTGAAATAACCCTGTATAACTCTGGGGGGTATTTGGGCCGAAAAATTTAGATTTTAGCTCAAGTGTATTTTAGTCATTTCCTGTTTATCTTCGCCGGAATTTACACGGTCAACGCTGGAAAGATAGACTTTGGGTATATAGGCACAATTTTTTCAAAAGTTAGGGTTAGATTGACACATACACTAATAAGTTAGAGTTATTTTAGCACTTTCTGATATTGAATGGTCATATTGGCACTTTTACGCTAAAGTCAGGCTTATAAATATAAATAACCCTATAAAAATTTCACTTTATTATAATAAGTATGTCTAAAGAATTTATTAGTTTGACTCGTAACCAAATTGATTTTGTTCCATATTAAATGTTAATTGACTTTTTATAACTACATCTGTTTTGGGTTGATTACACGTAAAATTATATAGTTGATTTATCGGGTATTAGGTTAGGGTTGGATCGTGTTGGGGTTGTATCGTGTTGCGGTTGGATCGTATTTGGGTTGATCTTGGGCTTGTGTTTAGGTCGAGTTTGGGTCCACATTATCAGGTCATATTCAGGTTGATCTCGGGCTTGTGTGTAGGTCGAGTTTGGGTCCAAATTATCAAGTCATATTCGGGTTTCGGGTTAAATTCAGTCGTGTTCGGTTCATATACATGTCAATAATTCTCGGGTCAAAATTGAGTTTCACATTAAGTGCGGTCATGTCAGTCCGGGTTCGGGTTAATATTTCTCAGATTAGATCAGATTTCGGATTGATTCAACGGACCAGGTTCTCGGTTCGGGTATTCACAGCTCTAATTTCAACCAGACCGTTCGAATTACAAAAGCATGCTCTTTCATTTATTTGAACCACATAGACGACCTTTCGAATCACCATTTGGAAATTGGACATAGCCACGACAAAGGACAAAATCTTGAAGGTAAGGCTAAAGCAACGCTGCTACTTTTTGTCAACTTTAAATTCTGAGATGCTTGTTCCACTGTTTTTATCATGTTCATTTTTTAGCTCACCAAGTATTTGATGTTATTCCTGAATGAGAGAGGAGTTGGGATCGTGTGATCCTTCAGTTTTTTATTGGAATATATGTTCAGGGGTTTCTTTAGTATGGCGTATGCGGGTGGCGGTTTGGGAGCAGCAGCAAGTGCGGTTAGACAAGTGAAACTTGATAAGGAATGTGAGCTGAGAATCGAAGTGGGGGAATCGCCGTTTCGGCTCAGGGTTCTCAATGGGACTGCTGAGATTTTCGGCACCGAAATCCCTCCTGAAATATGGCTCTCTTTCTCTCCCAGACTCAAATTTGCTGTAAGCAGTTTTGTAAATGTACCATAGTATGGTTTGACATTATGGTTAATTATTGCCTTTGTTCTGCGCTAGGTGTTTACTTGGTATGGAGCCACAATTGAAATGGATGGTGCCACAGAGACAGATTATACAGCAGATGAGGTATGCTGAATGCTACCAGTTTCCTACCTGCCATCCTGTTTTACTGAGACAACCTGACAGTCCGATGTTACTGTATGCTTGTTAGTTGTTATGTTATCTGCTTACATTATCTTGTGTAGTTTGGAAAACATCAAATTTAGTAACTATATAGTTTATGTTTTTTGGTCTCATCTTTGGTTTTCAAATGCGCTCCGATGCACCCGCATAATGCGCGATGCGTTCCGATGCGCTGCCTCCCCGCATTAGTTGCTTTGCTGCACTAGTTTTCCATGATACGGCCGCATCCGATGCGATGCGCTTCGCATCCGATGCGCTCTGATGCGGTCGCATCATGGCTTTGATGCGCTGGGCTGCTAAAACACCCATTTAAATAAAAAACTCATTTAATTAAAAAGTCCATTCAAGTTAAAAGCCCAAAAATATAGAAAAGGAAACCCTATCCTTCTTATTTTCTCC
>JAULKM010161586.1:0-32762 GCA_032355605.1 Rubia tinctorum | reverse complement strand
TAATTAAATCTAGCAATCTTACAACAAAATGATAACAAAAGAGAAGTTAAATGCTTCGGAAAACACATGCATTTGACGTCACATCAACCATTTTTGGGGAAGAGGCCTTTATTTTTAAGTGTTTTGGCATATTTGGTTGAATATTTGCTAGTTGTTTTTATTTGCCTTTTTGTTTTGGTTGTTTTTGTTTGGGGTAGGCATTGCTTGAGTTATTGGTTAATTTTTATCGAGAATCCTTGCAATATGATTCCAAATTTTCAAAAAAAGAGGCAAAAAAATCTCACCTTGAGGGAACTCATGATTAGAAGAGAGGCTAAACGAGCATGGTTTTGTAGGATTTGTACCGAGTCTTCCTATCGGTTGAGGGTGAGACACTATGACGATGAAAGAACTATTGGTTTCTGAAACCAAGGGTATTATGAAGATTTATATCAAGAGGTTGGATTTGTTGGTTTTCAAGGGCAAGAAGCTCGAGAATGGTATCCATACTACGATTCTTACAATCCGAGGTGAATGGTAATACGGATTTTTGGTATGAGAATGCACCAGAAAACCAAAAATACCAGCAATATAGTTTTTCTTCACGACCTTATACCATATCCCAAAACCAAGTTCAAGAAGAAGGTTCAAGTTTGACACATGCGGGGATCATAAATGCAAAAGAAAACTTGACCAAGACTAAAGAGGAGTCAAAAACTCAAATCTCCTCAAGTCTCGAGGCTTTGGAGGGGCATGTGAGCAATATTATGGAAGTGGTGATCCAAATGGAAGCTCGATGATCCGAAGATACACCATCCCAAGTTGAACTCGACGATACGGTGAGTGAGGTCACCTTGATAAATGAGTTCTATTTTGAAGGGAATGAGGAGTCGGTTGTTGAATACAAATAAGTTGAGGAAGAGGTGATTATGCTACATCCATTACAATCATCATGCCTACCCACTCCGAATGAACAAACTCCACCATTTTTGTAATTCTTAAAGGAGATAAAATAGAGGAGTCAAATAACTATGCCAAATCTCCTACCCACCCAACTCCTTTAAGACCTACTCCACCTCCACCAAGTTTTCCTCTTGGAATATTTGTACCCCAACCTCTCTACTTTTGGATAATCATGGTTAAGAGGTTTAAACCTTCATCATATGAATAACATTTGGGTCGTGCCGATGACCTTAAATATACGGAGCTTCTCGGTAGGCAAACTAGGCTTTTATGTTAGGCTAGTGTTTTTCTTTTCTTGAATTTTTTTTTATCAAAGATGTCCTCAAACTCTTTCCCAAAACACAAAAATACCACCACAATTCACCACCAAAATCACCATCTAGGAGTACTACTAGTTTTTACTTTTTTTTGGGTGTTGATAGAGACTTGCATACTTGTGATTTTGAAGTGGATAGGTCGAAGTTACGTATTGGTAGGAGTTTGAGAACATTGAGGAGATAACATTCATTGAGAAGTGAGCATTGTCATCACCAGGAAGGACCTTCAAGGTCCTAGTTGTAAGTTTTTTTTTCTTTCTCCCTTATTTCTTTATCTTGTCCTTTAGTTCACATTGAGGACAATGTGTGTTTCAAGTGTCGGGGAAGAGAAATATATCTCATTGTATTTTATTGTATTGTAGTGTGCATATGTTCTACTTTGATTTTTTTGTTTGAAAAAATAATTCCCGCAATGTTAAAAACTCGAGAGGGAAACTAAGGAAAAATTGGGGGGCCAGGAGAGGTCCAAAAAACCAAAGGACGACCTATGCCAAAATGAGCGGACATATGGTGTGGAAAAAGGTGAAGTGTGAGTTTTGAAAAAAAGAGAGAGGTAAGGATGAAAACCCGAGAGGACTGCTAGGCAAAATGAAGGAATTGAGAGAAATGGAAATATGTGAACTCTTCTCTTGTTTTTACCGATCTGTGGGATTTCTTGGTAGATAAATTTATCCTCTTGAATTTCTTTGGATGTTTATACCTCATTCTTATTATTGCATAATATTTTTGTTCCGGTGGCTTAGGACTCCTTAGGTTGGGATGTCAGGGTTGGCAAGCTCTTATGTTTAGGGTCAGGGTAGCTCCAGAAATGATGTGTTAGTTGTACTCTTGGGAAAATATATCGTAGAAATCACCTTAGAACATTGCTTATTCTTACTCGAGGGTGAGTAAGGGGTCTAAGCGGGGGAAGTTTATGAGAAGTGATTTTGATATTTTCTTAGTACAATTAACATCCCTTAATAGTTATTTTTCTGGTGGTTAGATTATTTTTCGATTCATATATGTTTTGTGATCTTATTTGGAGAATGATCTTATTTGGAGAATATCATGAAAAAGCACATTCACGTGGATGGTAGAATATTAAAGTATGACATTCACGAGAATGGTAGAAGAAGGAAGGCTACTCACAAAGTGGTAGAAGATAAAGTGATGAAAGAGAGCAATGTAGAGGGTGAAGAATGATCTAAGTTTTGAAGCAGAGTTACGAAAATGATCTGAGAATAATTGGTGTTCGAAAATATTATCTTTGGATTTGTCTTCGTGAATACTATAAAAATAACTATAAGAACTCCCAAAACAGATCAACGGTTCATCCGGAGGATGCAAAATAAAAATGGACTCATTTGTGTCGTGACACGCAAGATTGGGTCACGACTCGCGAATAAGGATCTACCGGAAGGTGATTTTTTGACAATGTAGTGTCGTGAGTCGTGAGGAACTTGTCACGGGTCATGAAAATCAACCTTCAACTTGATTTTTACTCCCCTTTTTCTTGTACAATAAATATCACTTCATCCACTCATTTCTTATCTCTCTTGGCCCGGCTTGGGGGCTCCAAAACACTAGTTTTTACACTTCTTCTTCAATTTATTCTTCTTTCTTTGTATTTTTAAAATCTATTTTATGGGTTTGGATTATCTAGATTATTTTTCCATTTGGGAGAAATTGATTGAATCTTCCAAACCCATGTAGTAAGAACCTATATTTCACTCTTTCTTGCAGCATTTTTTTATTTAGAATTTATTTTCTCCTTAATGTGAATGTGTGCTTAATTTATTCTATGGGTTTTTTGAGAATATGAAGTGTTTTTAGGATTAAATTTTAGGAGGTTAGATATGTGTACAATTTCTTAGCTCTTTGAAATGAAAATCCTAGAATATGGAATTAGAACTTCTTGTTTTTTTAATTTGAAGTTAATCTTTTCACATGAGTATGTTAATGTGGTTTATTATCATATTTGTTCTAAGGTAGAAATGAAAGGTTGAATTTTGAAAGTTGATATTTCTAGGTAAACCTAACAAATGCTTTGTTTGGTTAAATTGCTAGGCATTTGGTAGAATTCTTGTAGAAGTTATCAAATTTATGGTCTTTTTTTTGTATAATACCATTAAATAAATACCTTTATGGCCTGGATTGCCTAAATTGATCATTGATGAGGTTTGCAAATGGTCCTTGAACGTGTTTGTGAATTACTATTAAGAAAAAATGAATGTCTATCTATCAAAATGGAAGTGATAGCATTCCCCACAGGTAAAGAATGTGTATGATGAGTAAATTGTTCTATGATCTATAAGAGGACTGGAAGTGGAAATAAATGACCCCAAGACTTTGCCATTTGTATTTTTTATCCCCTTTTTTTAGTTTGTTGCACGATTAGCATAGTTACTTTACTTTGTTAATATTTTTGCCTTCAGTTTCATAACTTAGGAAAAACCAAACAAAACTCCCCTCTTTACTTGCTTTATATATATGTATATATTTATCTTGGCTTATTTCAACATGTTATTCATAAAAACTTAGGAAAATCCCCCTTCTCGGCGGTGACCCTGATTTGCAACTATCAACTTAATTGAATTTATGAAGCATGTAGGGCTTATAAATTTAAATTTGGAGAGGTACGACGATGACCTCTCAACCATACACTAGTCTTAGTTGGAAAATTGGTCTAAAGGGTTACACATACAGATAGCTAGAATAGCAAACTAGGGTTAGCTATTTACAACCCTAGAGCCATAGATAAGGTGTTTCAACCCCTTTTCCTTTTCAGGTCTCAGGAGAAGCATTTGTGGTGTAGTGCCTGAGATGTAGTAGCATGGGAGAGATTCAGATCTGCACAGCAGATAGGGCCGTTGTTGCACTCCCCTAATTAAGGAGATGGTGATGATTGAAGATGACATGCGCACCCTACGTGACATGTATTGGAAAGTTTTGACCATCAACTACACCACATGTCATAAATAGTAGAATATGTTTGTAGTTCTTGTATGTGATGGAATCTAATATCGAAACAACATTGATCATGTTACACAAGTACTCCCCAAGTGTTATTTTACATAGTATATTCTAGTGTTAATTTAATGTTAGTAGTTGTTAGCAAAACCCCCCCAAATCCTGTTTTACCAATACTAAATATTCTTGACACGTGATCGGATTGACAACCTTATCATGGTTGTGTTTAGTTGATCCTTAGGTCCCTAACATTTTTGTGAACGACCCCGGTCTTGCCACTATCTACCTTTTTTGTAGCATATTAGTAGAAGTTGGAGCAAAAATATTGATTCTCTATCTTTGACCTTAATAAGCCTCCTTCTCGCATTAATTTAGTGGATCTCCTATTGATTCATTTTAACAACTCCTGGAGGGGGCGGGTCAGAAACCGTACAAAAATATGCACTAAAATCTACTAGTAATATTTTGAGGCACTTACAAAGCATTTTCCAAAGAGGTTCTGACTTCAAAACTAGTTTCTGGTGTGTATTAGTAACAAATACAAATAAAATATTCCACATGAGTATCGAAGTGTAACCGCTTTTCCTTTCATTCTTCCTCCCTCTCCATCTCCTTCACCAAATCTAACACTTCATCCTTTTACTTTTAAATTTGATTCAACGGTGGGGATTTCAAATATGAAGAACGTGTTGTGATAAACTTCTTATTACTATTTTATAGTTTCTTCTATATTTTGAATTTGTAAATGGTAAACCCGCATATGAATTTTAGAGTATGTTATTTTTCAAGGTGGATTGATGATTAGTTTATGAATGTTTATAATAATTGGTTTTATTATAAATGGGTTTTATATGAGTGTAAGGGATGATTATAATGGTATTTTTGTTGTGTTGAAGATGTTAATCTATTCATATGAAGAATAAGGCGATATGATCGATTTGGGTTTTCTGGTTTCTTTAAAGCTAGAAAGCCAAGATTGTTTTTATTAACTTTTGAGGCTAGTTTTGAAATTGGAAATCATTTTGGAAGTTTTTTTTGTTAGAATAATGAATGGAGATTTAAAAATAAACTTCCACGACACAGGGAAGGGCCGTAGAAATCAACATTCAATGACGGTTGTGGAACTGCGACCGACTTCATTGTGCGGCTGTGCCAGAGGTGGTAGTTTAAAATCGCTGTCTAACTCTTTCCACTAGTGTTTGATTGAAGTTGTTTATCAAAATTTCAAAATATATTACAATATGTTTTTTTCATCATCTTCGTTATACTGCTACACTTGTTAATTTTTTGATATGGGGATTCCTTCAGGGTTGAGAAAAGCCTAGTGCCAGTCGACAAAACTGCTATTCAAATGCATGGAAAGAAGTCCTCGAGGAGAAGCTTTGACGCTCAAGTTAGTTTAAGGATCTTTATTGAGTCAGATCTAATAAAAGTTTTTTACCCTCTCATTTGTTCCATTTATTTATATATAACATCTTTGGTCACTTCATGATCGTCTCTATTCTGCCCTTTCTTCTACCGGATCGTGGCCTAGTGGGGGACGTCATGGGAGATGGCTCTTCTACGTCCTTTATGGGCTTTTCTTTGCTTACTAGCGGATTGGAAAAATCCTGCTCTATATGTGAGTCTTACAAGTTATGACGAAGCAGACTCTATGTTTAATATTAAGTGAGCTATGTATATATTATAAGCCCCTAGCTGTGGAGATAAGGAATGTGTGGCGTTTGCAACATTTGAGTCTAGCTAATATATATATATATATTGTAAATTTCATAGACAAAATATGTATTATATGGGATTGTCCTAAAAGATGTTGGCGCGGTAACTTTCCTAAATGATATACTGCCCCAATACTAGCAAATATGGCATAATCTGACTTTTGGAGTCAACTGCATCAATATTTAACAACTTATATCTATGATATAGTAAAAGCACCCTGAATTAATTTGTGTACAGGTTTAGGTATGGTAGCCTAGGTTATATGTTCAATTTTTGCTCCTGTCTGCTTTCTCCTCTCGACTTACAACACGGTGAACGGTAGGTGATAGCAGGTAGATGGTGGTCAGTTAATATAACCTTCGATGATAACAACTTCTCTGCTTACTCGGATCCCACATTTAAAGTCAACCACCTCTTGCCTCGGTCGGCGGTCGCCTTTCATTTGTCCCAATTTCACTATGGTAAAAACCCACATTTTACATCCTACCATTTCACCTTCCCGTTTCTTCTCCTATGATTTTGTGTGGGTGAATTTAGGGGTTTTGATTTATGCTTAATCATGCCTTCTTCATCTTTATATATATATATATATTCTTTTTTACTTATCTTTCTTCGACAATGATATTATGTGACCATGTCTTTTGCTTTACCATCTTTGACCTCTGGTGACTGATGAGGGTGTTTGTTAATTAGCTGTGTTTTTTTAAAAAAAATTGTTGACCAACAGAGGTTTTACTTCGGTTCTACAGAGGTTTTGCTTCGGTTTCCAATCATAAAAAAATTGAGATAAATGTAGCGAAAGTAAAAAGTGTATTTTTTTTACCTCGGTTCAAAACCGAGGTAAAAAATATCTTTACCTCGGTTTTACATGTAACCTCAGGAGGTTTTATATGCAACGTCGCTCATAGCACTACGACAGACGATCGAATACGAGAGTTACAATGTCGTTCAGCACGACGTCACCATATGTGACGAACGATGACAGCCATACAAATAAGACACACGATATGAAAGGAAATTTTGTGACATCATTCCAGCAGACGTCATTGTAAAGAACAACGACATCGCGCGTTGTGGAGCACCTATATTAAACCTACAGTGCATCGATAACTCATTCTCCCGCTACACCCAAAATACAAGAAACAAAATTGATTTTAGAATCTGACTGTCCCGAAAAGAAAAACACATAATATAGTTATGCGGAGGGAACATGAAGGTAAATATGGGGAAAAAGGTATTCTTAAAAGCATCGTTGCAAACTATAGTGATTGATGTTGCTAAGGTCGACCTACATGCGACGTTGATCATTCCATATATTTCATGCTTCTCATTGACATGTATGATATCAGTCTTAATTTGGTTTAATATCACAAAGACTGACTAGACGTCGGACATTCATATTGTATGAATAAATAATTATTGTACACAATCAGCCCTAATCTAAGCAATTTTTCTCATTCCTTACAAACATGACATCATCTTGGAAACAAAACAATATAAACTATTGATGTGCACCATTATGCATGTATTATCCAATGAATTTGACACATTTATTATTATCTTTTGTTTGGTTGATTGCTAGTTTTAGTCGACAAAGGGTTTAGACGACCACTTTTTGTTTTCTTATCAAAATTTTGAGTTTTATGGGCACCTAGATGTTCCTTGTATATTGGACAATTTGTATTTATGGGCACCTAGATGTTCCTTGTATATTTCATTAGTAAGTTGCTTGTGAGTACTTTTTATCATTTTTGTAGAAGGCCATACGCGAGGGTGGTAGAAGATATTTGAATGCCATTCACGAGGATGGTAGAAAATATCGAAGGTCATTCACAAGGATGGTAGTACATTAAAGTCCACGGATTCCAAAGAGTGGTAGTAGATGGAATTGAGCCTAAAAGAGGTGGATTCTAAGTTCAAGAAGGCCAAGAAAGGAACAGGGGGATCTTTGTTCGAAGTTGCATGGAGTTCTAGGAAAGATCCGAGGAGAATCAGCTATGAGGGTGTCATCATTGGATTCATCTTCTCGATCTCTATAAAATCAGGTACAAGAACTCCTTAATAAGACCAATGGCTCACCCGTAACAGGGCAAACAAGTTAACAAACTGGATCAGCAACGACCAGCACTGACCACCACGAACTGCACTAGGATGGCACGAGAGCCCCTACTAGAATGTCCCGTATCCCTAGACACGACCCATGCCAGGTATCCAGTATGAGCAATGCCATGACCTAGCAAAGGCTGTGCCAATTTGTACCAGCCGTATGCCTTTTTTTCATTCCAAAATTAAGCTAAGTAAGGGCACGAAATGTCATGTTTCACATGATCCGCACCGTTTCAAGTTACCAATGCCAAAACCAGCTGACAGGGTGCGAAAAATGACACATCTGGTGCTGAAATACTGAGCAAGATAAGGTTCCAGCTAATGGGATGCGAAAAAAAACACCTGACGCGGATCAGAAGATTTGAAAATTGAGTGCCAACCGATAGGACACACTAGCACGAGGGGGGAATATGCCAGCATGAGGCTACGGCCTATGTCAAGGCTGACATCCATTACCGGCACAAGGAGGGTCTTGATCGACACGGTCTATGCCAGATTCCACCCCTGTGCCATTTCTGGCTGCCAGGGTTGCCACTTTTGGGCCTATATATAGGTCCAATTCCCTACTACTATATATATAGACCTATGTCTACTAGGGTTTAAGTTTATGCCCACCTTTTCATCTTGGAGAGTAAGTTAGAGACAGAAAAACACTCTTCTTTCTCTCCAGCTTATTATCCTTCTCTTTATTTTTATTTTGCCCAAGGTTGTTAAATCTAATGAAATACTCGGGTTCAAATCTTAGGGAATAGGGAACTTAATTGGGGATAATATTTTATTCATATTTTGATGTTCATTTTGTGAGATTTCATAAGATCAACCTATTTCTATGTGCTTTTGTGTTATTATGTTGGCTTGTTCTTAATATTCTTGTAAATTTCATGATTGTCACACTTAGTTATCAAACACTAAAGTCTACTTTCATGTTGGCGCAATATTGATACCCCCAGGAAAGAAAACCTAGATGCGCTAGGGGTAACGATGGGTCCGGAACCATGTGGGTGTCTGCATGTAGGTTTCCGTAGTTAACGTTACGATTCACCATGCTCTAGTTGGCCAACTATTTATTTTGAAGGTTTGCTGGTAGATATAGCCAAATTAGAAAGCAAGGATTACCTTTGTATCCTAGTGTCATCGATAAGATGCCTATTTCCTTTGCCTTTTTAGTTCTAGGGGTAACATGTTCGTAGTGTTCACTTAATCGCACGGGGGAGAATCAAACCTGCATAATGATCCTTTATCGTTGTTACACTCTCCTAGTTGCAGAGGCAAGGCTGATGGAAGATTTAATACATGCACCCTTATGTTGAATATAAGGGGAAGTTTTGGCCATTGCCTGCACAACGTGATATAAACACTAGAATAGGCTTACTGTTATATGTGATTAAATTGTTGATTGAAATGACATTAATCATGTTACGCAAATATTCTCTGAATGTTGGTTTATATATTTATTCTCGTGATCACTTGCATGTTTGTAGTTTCTAGTAAAAACTTCCTCTCCTCCAATGACTATTTTACCAACACTGTTTATTCTAACATGTGGTTGGATTGACACCTCGAGCACAGTTGTGTTTATTTAATTATTAGATTTCTAACATCTCTGTAGACGACCTCGGTATCTGCCATTATCTACCATTATTTGTAGTGTAGTAGTAGGAACAAGAGCAACATTATATATTTCATCTTTGATCCTTAGTAGTTCTCCTCTTGGTTGTTGATGAGCGGATCTTCCAAGGTTTGTTGATTGAATTAAGGACTCCAGGAGGGTTCTGGTCAAATTTTGGCGCCGATGCTAGTGATGTTAGTTTAACGTTCCAGTTGTTAACTAGCATAGCATGTTAGTAGAGTAATTAGTGTTATTTTTATTTTATTTTTTGTTGGTTTTTGCAGCTGAGCTTTCTTGCTAGTTTTTGGTTACTTATATCCCTTTTTGTTAGTGTTATTTTTAGTTGGCTACTATTTCATTTTCGGTTTATAGTACATACCCGTACCAAGAACTTGGGAGATTTACAATGTCTAGCGAACACACAGGTGGTAGGCGATGACGGAAGAGGAGATCTAGGCTAAAAGTTCTACAATAACCACTTTTGTTAGTTGTAGCGAAAGAAGAAATGGCAGAGGATAGCCACACTTTGAGAGAGTTGATGGTTCCAAATTTTGAGAATCAACCCCTTTGCTTCATTTTTCCACCATTGCCACCCAATGTGATATGTGAACTCAAGAGCTGTATGATCTATTGCTTACTGATATTCTATGGAATGGCCAGAGAAGATTCGATCAAGCATCTTTCATAATTACACCTAGTTTATACCAGTATGAAGCCAACGGGTGTCTTGGAAGAAGATTACAATTTCAGGGTGTTTTCTTTCTCACTTCAGGATTCAGCTAAGGATTGGTTGTGCTCTCTCCCACCTGGTTATATCTCATAGATGGATATGAAACACGAATTTATCGAGAAATACTTCCCAGCTTCAAAGTTTGTTGGGTTGAAGAAGAAACTTTTTAATATCTCTCACTTTGCTAATGAGTCCCTTTACGAGTATTGGAAAAGGTTCAAGAGGTTGTTGGCGAGTTGTCTGTATCATCCATTTACAGAAGCAGATCAATTTTACTATTTCTTTGAGGAGTTGTTCGATAATGACATGCGCATGGTGAAATATTCTTGTAACGGTTCAATCGCCAACAAGAGCTCAAGGGAAGCAATGACACTCTTTGAGGAGATGGAAAATGGAACAAGGAAGTTTGAGGAGCAAGTCTAAGCTCTTGCCTCAATGATGAAAGATTTCATGAACAAGGAAGGTTCAACAAGCAAACGTGTGTAGTATTTTGAAGCCTTGATCATCACACAAATGTTTGTCTGGAAGTGGTGGAAGATATGGTGGAAGTAAAGGTTTTGGATTTAAAAAATGGTTGAAATAGGCCACAGTTTGCTAGGGGATGACAACAAGGGTTCCGTGGGAACCAAGGAGGCGAAAAACAAGATCCTTATGTAAACAACTTAAACCCGAGGTACCGCAATCACCCCAACTATTTTTGGCTCGAGGAGAACAAAATGGAAGGGTAAAACTGAGACGGACAAACTCCCCCTTAAACCGATATGAGGAGAGAAGGTCTTTCTAACAATTACGCCTTACATTACAAGTCAAACCAAGAGGAAATCATTGACCCAATCTCTCAATTGACCAAGAAGCATGATTTCGTTGCGGAGCACACACAGTGAGAGATTGAAGATCTCGAGACTAGAGCATTCTTTAGTATCGTGAATCTCTAGATTAATATCAGACAGCTTGCCACTATGGTAAGCCGACTAGAAGCCAAAGAGTTCTGTAAACTTCCTTCCCAACCGCAGGTTAATCTGAGGAATGTTAGCGCTTTGAAATTAAGAAGCGGGAAGTGGGTGCGTGAGCCCCAGAGGGAGATCCTATTTTCACCATTGTTCTGGAGGAACAAGAATTGGTTATGGATGAACCTGTCAAGGAGCTTCAACAACCCAAGGCGAGGGTGAATCTCCCACCATCTTTCCCTAGTGCATTTAGGGGAAGGCCGAAGGTGACAACAAATGATGAGCACATCCAAAAATATTTAAGAAGGTTTAGGTTAGCATTCCACTCTTAGACTTAATTGATCACGTGCCTTTGTTTGCTAAATTCTTTAAAGTTTCATGCAGTAAAAATAGGAATAAACTACTTAGGAAGATAGGGAAATTGAAAGTAGGGGAGTTTCTACTCTGAATCATGGAAAGTTGCCTACAAAATGTGATGACCCTGACATGTTTTCAATTCCTATTTCTTTAGGTGATACGTTGGTGAAAAATGCTATGATTGATCTAGGAGCCTCTATAAATGTCATACTTTCTTGCATTTATGAGAACCTAGAAATAAGTTCACTTAAAGAAACTAGGATAATCATCCAAATGACAGATCACTGCAATGCTAGTCCTTATGAACTAGTGATGGATGTGATGGTCTGATTGGGCAAGTTGGTGTTTCCGGAAGACTTCTATGTCCTCGATGTAGAGCGCGATTGTCGTGCACCTTGAATTTTATTGGGGAGACCGTTTCTTAAAACATCAAGGACTAAGATTAACGTTCATTCGGGAATACTAACCTTAGAGGATGACATTGATAGAGTGGGTTTTGATATTTATTAACCTAAGAATGTTTCACCTAATCCGTATCTTGTTTGTAAAGGCATAACCTTGTGTTAACAACATGCTCAACATAATTACTCTTGCATGATCGATAATGATGGTTGCTTTGATGTGCCTCTTGATGATAGTGATAAAGATAAACTAGTTGATGAGATTTTGGATGACTATGAGAATGATAAAATAAATTCTACCATGCACTTAAATTGTGATGATCATATAGATTAGACTATTTCCTTGCATGATGTTAGTGATGATTTGTCTATCTTTGATTGCTTTTCTATAATCACTAACTTGCAGTGGTTTGTAGAATGTGGCGAGGACCTAAAACACCCTCAACCACCTCCTAAACCCAAGGAAATGGCTAAGGATTCGATATTGGCCATTAATGGCTACTCACTTTTCTTGGCGAACAAAGTGCTTAAAGGTAAGGATGACTCCTTTTGGATAGCTATTCAGAAGAATGTCATCATTGGTGAAGTTGCCGATGGTGACTCCGGAAACCCAATGGTAGGCTCCTTCAATTGAAATTCATGAAAAATGAATAAGATGGGATGATAACAATAAAAGAAACTGGTCTTTCTGTCTTTGTTTATTGATATGTTTTTAGTAGGTATATTTTGCATAATTTTTGGGATGAAACTCTTTTTTATTGATGAATTTGAGTTCAAGTCTCGTTCTTTTTGAGTGAAATATATAGGTCTCGTTAGGTGATAATTTTTCTTCTAAAAAAGGGAGGAAAAAGAAAAAAGACACTATTCACAGGGTTAGAATGAGTGATGCCCTATGCTGATCTCTGCATAACACATTTTGCTTGGCACGAGTTGTGCTGAGCTCTGGCACGGGCCGTGCTGAGCTCTGGTATAGGCTATGCTGAGCAGTTGGCACAAAGGGTACCTCGTTTCATGTTACATGTGCTGCATTTTTTTGGCCAAAAGATTCATATTTTTGAAAATTAAATTTTAAGCTCAAATATGAAATATTTGGCTCATTAATTCAGCAAAACTTTTGTTTCCTTCAAGTGTTGGTGTAAATAATATATCAACACCTCCCTAATGCATAAATAGATTGGTAATTTTGTCCCTTTCTTTCCCTAATTTAAAAAATGACATCCTTGTCTAATTTGTACCTCTTCTTGAATCACATTCTTTGCTGAACATAATGATCCATAGTACATTACTTCACCCATAGGATTCATTTAGTTCATTGAAATCTCTTAAAAACACTCACTCTCACTTCTCCTTGGAGAATCTAAAAAATTTAAGCCATTTTTCTTTAAAATTAGCATTTTTTATTATTTTTGTGTTGATTGTTCATCTCATGGCTTCAAATTCTAGGTAATCCTTTGAGGTCTATGTTTACTTGGTTTATTCAGCATGATAGCAATATGATGGGGAGCTTTATACTTGAAAATATTTTGAAGTGTTTTTGGGAGAAAGTTTTGGGTTATTTGAGTGATCTTGTGCTAAACTAAGTGTGGAGGTGAATGTATTGTCCTTGTGCTTTGATGATATGATCTTCATTGACTGAGATGATTTTAGAGGTATTATTATTGATTGCATGATATTATTTATGGATGCTATGATTATTTATAGGTTGATTCTGTATAGAAAATGTTTCTTGATTAAATAGCCCTTATGTGAAGATAGCATGAGCTTGGAATGTTGTGACTATTTAGGAAGAAGTGTTATTTTTGAATGAGTCTTAATGCATGCCTTTAGTTATCATTGCATTACCACCTTTTTCTTTTTGTGAATGGGATGGCTCCAAAAAGGAAAAATGTCGGAAAAGGGAACAACTTCCCGGGGTGACAAGGGAAAGAAACCGGCCAAGGTTAGGAGGTAAGAGCTGGTTACTTCCCTTAATACTAACCACGTGGTTGTCACTGATGAGTTCATGGGTTTGACCAACCTTTTTGAGTGTGCGGCCAGTAGTTGGAAGTACTTGAATTTCTCGAAATGAACCACATTGGAGACGAAGTTTACCTGGAAGGAGACCTTTGGAGCTCTAGGTCTAATAAAGGTCGTCACATACTTGCTAAGCTGAATAGACCTAGAGGGTTTCTTACACAATAATTACAAGAATAATATATGGTGGACTTCAGAGTTTTTGGCGACCTTGGAGCAATTAAAGGATGGTGAGGGGAGGAGAAACATCTATTTCCACTTGGATGATAAGGAATAAACTATGTCACATCGGGACATTATCCAAGCATTCGGGTTGAAATATGGGAAGGAGTTTCCGAGGACTCACCTACAAGGCCTTCCATTCTCTTTGGGAAAATTTTAGAGAATCCTTTAGGGCACAAGATTATGCATCTATGCAAGAGCACGATGGTTGTCCATCTAGCATTGTGATACGTTCAGTGATTTTTGGCCATGGGAGTGTTCTGTCACAGGGAGATCTCACTGTGTCCTGAGTCAGATATCCAAGTCCTTTGATCGATGACTCCAGAGGGGAAGTTTTACCCCAATATGGTTTTGGATTTCATAGATGAATGCATTGCAATGGCGAACAATAAAGGTGGCAATATTCCTATGGGAGGTATGGTTGGACTTCTAGCCTAACTTGGGGATGTCATTCTTATCGAGAGGCAAGAAATGCGTCAAGAGGAGAGAAGAACAAGGAAAAAGACGTGGAACTTGAGGAGGGACCCTTCGGAGTCACATGAGTGAGCTTCACTATTTTTCTCTATCCCACTTATGTTTTTTATTTATTCACTACATTCGGGACCACGCAAAGTTCAAGTGTGGGGGAGGAAGTAGTGAAACACTTTGGAGTTTTCATTTTGGGATTCCTTTGTGTTTTTGTTGTTTTTCTTTATTCGGTGTTTTCTTTGATTTGGGGATGTTTGGTAGAATATTTAGTGGTGTGATCTTTAGGTTGTTATCACTTTGTTGGATGTTTTCAGACGAACCTTTTAGGTGGTGTAATTTTTTTCATTTTCACTATCTTTTTGTAGTATGAAGCCAAACTTTGGGGTATTTTGTGCTACAAACTTTTTTGATTTTTAAATTTTTTTTAAAAAAATATATATATATATATATATACCCATCTAAGTTGGAAACCAGAAAGGGAAACTTGCAAAAATGGGAAGAAAACCCAGATAGGTCGAAAGGCCAATGTAAAAATGAGAGGTTAGGTCTGGCTAGGTAGGAAAACCTAGATAAAAATGAGAGGCCGTGTGGAAAAAGGTGAGATGGTGAGCTTAACATGTGTGAATGCTAGGATGAAAACTCGAAAGGGCTCCTAGGCAAAATGAGAGAAATTGAGAGAAAATGGAAACATAGTTGAGGATCCTTCGACATTATCCTTGGTTGTAGCTAAGTTGAGAATATCAAGTTATACTTAGTTTCAACCAAGTTGAGGATCTTGTAAATTATCCTTGGTGTATTTTTTCGGTAACAACTCCATGATTGATTTTGGCGGACTATTCGGGGTAGTAAGCTAGATCAACACTTATCTTTTGTACTTACCTTTTTGTTCACAATATTTTGGGTGGTTAGGTTACTTTATCATTTTAAGTGTGAGAATTGAAATATTCCCACTCCTTTGGGGGAACTAGGGTAGCTTGGGAATAAGTTGAATATATCAGCTGGCATCTCTTTGCATGCTACTTTTTGCTTAGATCTTTTCTCCTTTTTTTACTCGAGGATGAGTAAAGGTTTAAGTGTGGAGGGATTGATGTGCACCATTATGCATGCATTAGCCAATGCATTTGACACATTTACTATCATCATTTGTTTGGTTGATTGCTATTTTTAGTTAGGTTTACACGACAAAGGGTTTAGGTGACCACTTTTGGTTTTCTTATCTAAATCCTGAGTTTTGTAGACTTAATTGAAGCTAATGGACACTTTGTATTCACGGAAACCTAGATATTTCTTTTTGATCTCATTATTAGGTTGTTCGTCTTTACTTGTTATCATCTTTTTCTAGAAGGCCATCCGAGAGTGTGGTAAAAGATATTTGAAGGCCATTCACAAAGATGTTAGAATATATTGAAGGCTAATCGCACGGATGGTAGTAGATTGAAGGCCATATACTCCAATGTGTGGTAGTAAATGGAAATGAGCCCAATAAAGATTTATTTGAAGTTCAAGAAGACCAAGGAATAAATTGATGGATCGTTGTACGAAGTTGCACATAGTTGTGGGAAAGATCCAACTAAAATTATCCCTTGAGGGTGGAACCATTGGATTAATCTTCTGGAGTGCTATAAAAATCAATTACAAGAATTCCCAAATTGGACTAATGGTTCTCCCATAACAAAGAAAGCAAGTCAGTCGACCGAATTAGCAACGACCAACACGGACCAGCACATATCACACTAAGCCGGCATGAGGGCCCCACCTAGCACGGCCCCTAATAGTCACGGCCTGTGCCTAGGGTTCAGCACGAGACATGCCAAGCCCTAGCATTGGTCATGCCAACTCATGCCACCTGAACGTCCCGATTCACATGGTCTGCGTCACCAATGCCAAGACTAGCCGGAAAGGTGTAAAGAATGACATGTCCCGTTCTAAGTTACTGAACAAAATGAGGTTCCAACTGATAGGGCGTACCAAATGATACGTGACGCAGATCTGAAGGAGTAAAAATGAAGTGCCGGATGGTATTGGTCCCGCTAGAACAAAGGAGGAATGTGCTGGAACAAGACCACGTCTCAAGCCATGAACGACATCCCGCGCCGACATGAGGGTGGAGGGGTCTCAGCTAGCATAGACTATGCCAGATTTCACTCCCCGTGTCGTTAGCGGCTACTATGTTTTTGCCAACTTTGGCCCTATTTTTAGGACCAATTCCCTACTAATATATATATATATATATATGGACATCTATGTCTACTAGGGTTTCTATTTATGCCCACCTTTTCAACTTGTAGAGTAAGGTAGAGAGAGAAAAACACTTTTCTTTCTTCTATTTATTTTTCTTTTGACCAAACGTGTTCAATCCAATGATATACTTAGGTTCATGGTTAGGGATTAGGGATCTTACATGGGGATAATATTTTGTATTCATGTTTTGATGCTCATTTTGTTAGATTTTATTGATCGACCTATTTCTATGTGATTTTGTGTTACCGTGTTGGCTTGTTCTTAATATTCTTGTGAATTGCATGATTGTAACACTTAGTTAGCACATAAAAAAGTCTAATTTCATGTTTAGGCAATATTGATAACCTCTGGGGAAGGAAACATAGATGCGCTTGGGCTAATGATTGGTCCGGAACCGCGTGGGTGTGTGCACGTAGATTTCCGTTATTAATTTTGCGATCGAACAAGCTCTAGTTTGCTGACTATTTGGTTCGAAGGGTTTCTGGTAGAGATAGCCAAAGTAGAAATCTATGATTACCTTTGTAATCCTTGAGCCATTGATAAGATGCCTACTTCCTTTGCCTTTATTGTCCTAGGAGTAGTGCGTTCGTAGTGTTTCACACAGAACATAGTTGCACGAGGGAGAATTAGACCTGCACAATGAGCCATTGTCGTTGTTACACTCTCCTAGTTGCAGAGGCAAGACTGATGGAAGATTTAATACACGCACGCTTATGTGATAGATGGGGGGATGTTTTGACCATTATCCGCACTACGTGATATAAACACTAGAATAGGCTTACTGTTATATGTGGTGAAATCTATGATTGATATGACATTAATCATGTTACACTAATATTCCCCGAGTGTTAGTTTACATATTTATTCTCGTGATCACTTGCATGTTAGTAGTTATTAGTACAAACTACCCCCCAATGACTGTTTTACCAACACAGTTTATTTCTAACACAAAGTCGAATTGACAACCCGATAACGGTTGTGTTTGGTTAATTATTGGATTCCTAATATCTCTTTGGATGACCCCGGTACTTGCCCCTATCTACCATTACTGGTAGTGTAGCAGTAGGAACGGGAGCAACAATAAAAATTTCATCTTTGATCACTTACAGTCCTCCTCTCGACTATTGGTTTGCGGATATTTCGAGGTTCGTTAATTGATTTAGCAACGCCAGGAGGGGGCAGGTTAACTATATAACATGTAACACAATCTTAAAACATCATGAAAATATACAAGCTTTGATCAATGACAAAAATGACAAATAGAATGCAGGGTAATTGAATTTTTAAATTAACATTGAATGAATGGAAACTACCTAAATTATTTTGAACCCAAATATGCTCCATCATCAGATACTTGTTGATGTTTAGGAAATAAAATTGATTGGGCTCTTGAATTGTTGTAATTGCGTGAATGGAGAGGATGGCGTTGAGTAGGGTTTGGAGAAAGTGTGTTAAAGATGAGATATGGGTAATGAGGCTGATATCAATTACTTGAAACTTTGGCTGGGGTGAATTTTGCTTCAAATTTTTGTTTCCCGCTAGAAATTTCATAATGACCGACGTCGGTTTTTTTCCAGCCGTGGATTCGCTTTGGGCGACATACCTGCGACATCACACATGAGGGCCAAAGGTTAATTTTTGAAAATTTCGTAAACTAGTCCATTTCAAGATTGGGGCCTCTTTCGTCGACCCACTTAATCCGAGATAGGAACGACATTGTCTGGAATATATGAATAAAAAATGCTGTCTACAAATTTGCATTTGGACTTCTACAAATTTTTGAGATGACCGTATGTGTAATTATTAAAAAGTTTATCGGTGGTGCCAAAAATGATTCCGATCGTCCGAAAAAGAAAAGTTGTCATCTCTAGTTGAACTTATTATAACCGAGAGTAACAAAGAAACTACTCTCTTATTCCACATACTCTTCCACAATTTCTTCCAACTAACCTCTCGCATACTTATAAGTAATCATCTACAATTTACTCTAGACCACTTAGTAGAGCTTTCTAAAATATGATGGACGGAATTTCGTTATATTTTTTTATAAAAAGCCAAGAATAACAAATTTCATGTGATTCTATGTGGTGGAAATTATTGTTCCGATAATGCTCACCTTAAGGGTATTGATGGAAATTCTAAGACAAACAATTGAAGATAACCTTAGTTAATTTCCCTATAAGACAATACGCATAATCTCTATATCAAACATTTGACCTTATGGTCGGGTGCAGAGTTCTGAAGCATAGTAGACAAGGAAGAAAGTTTGGGCCATAGTGTAATTTTGGGAAAGTTTCTTCATATACCGCTTGTGAACAATTTGGGCCCATTCCATTGACCCGTTCGTGTCTAAATCGGAACATCTTGGACCAAACAATTTGAATTAGATTAGGATACCTCCAAATTATCATTTTCCACTTCTCCCACATTCGTGGAGGGACCTATGTGCAAAAATTAAAAATTTCACCCGTAGTCCCAACAACGATTCCAGACCTTTGCCTTCCTCAGTTAAACTAATAATCCCAAAAAATGATAAATAAACAAACATGATCCCATGGAGACTTCTCCGCCAAAATCTTCCAATTCACTTTTTCTTTCTTGTAAGTAATCATCCATAATTTAGTTTAGACAATGTACCATCGCTTACAAAAAATTGATTCCTGAAATTTCATTATCTTATTAATTTATGAAAATGCATGGATATGTAACCTCGTGTGATTCAAATTGGTGAAAATTGTCGTCCTTTTAGCTCTAATTATTACTGTATTAATGGAATTAAAACATGAGGGATGAATACCCTGATTCGTTGATGCCTCAAATGGAACAACATGATTTTGAAAATGAGGGACGAATACCCTAGTTCGTTGATGCCCCAATTTTGAAAATTGGAATCTACAATTTCACATTTCGCCCTCTCCCCACCCTCTTGGATAGACCAAAGTGTGAAAACTAAAAAGTTCACCGGGTGTGGTAAAATCGATTCCAATCAAACCAGACATTAATAAATTTCATGGACAATTATAAAATTCAATAATTATTTTCAACATACTATGAAGAGTTATTTAATTTAATGTATACTATGTCAAATATACAATATGCGGACTTCATTCGGCGATATCATACCGCATTTCGTACGTACGTTAACCCAAATGAATTTTGGTTCAATTTCGATTTTGGTAAGCCCTTCCCTTTTTCACATGTATTTTATTTTCTATTAAAATTTTCTCCAATTTATTTCATATATACTAACTGTGGTGTTCTTTATATAATTTAGTACATTCCCAGCCAAATCGAGCCACTCCTATCAAAGTTCAAGATGCTTGTTGTCTTGAGGTTCCGTAGAACAAAGTATCACATGCACTACCCAAGGAAGAAGAGGCTAAAGTCCATGACTCCAAAGGGTTTTAGAGATTTCCTTCATGGAGAGGACCTGAAGGTGAGGGACATGCTCTACTTTGAGCTAGTTCATAGTTCTGTGCCCATAGTTTTCAATGTCATCATCCTACCTTATTAGTACTTAGAAATTGCAACAAATTATGACAAACATCAGTAACATTAAGACTATTTTGTTGAATGTGATAATTATATATTTTAATCTTGAATCTATTTGTTAAATTTTATTTTTATATTATTGAATCATTAATATTTGACCTACCATATGAAACACTTTTTTTTATGTTACGATCATTAATAAAACATTAAAAAACTGTGTGTCATGATTAATTTGTTTGAACCATTCTTAAAATAGAAAAAAATTGTGTTCGCCAATCCTTTTTAATGTATTCAAATTGTTCACCGACTATTTCCTTTGGTGGTGGACTAAAACGGTTCACACAACCAAAAAATGTTATGCTGTCGTGTTTTAGTGATGAAATTATTCGTATTGGCCTTGGCGGGCTCATTTGTTATACCAAAGGACTTAATTATTTCAGCCTACTAACTCCTGCAATGTTGCTAAAGAGTTGGTCATTCATCGACTCATGCGATATACGTGCATCATCACACTAACTAAGGTGGGCTACACAAGTTCTGAAAATGATGCCGTCTACAAATTACTATAAATAAAGGGTCCCACAGAATCTTTTTAAACTTATCATTTTCAAGTTTCCCGCAAATATCAGGAGTCTCCCCACCCCTTTCCTCTTCTCCTCATATAAAGGTATGAATTTCTACTCTTGTAGTGCCAAAATTTCTGTAACTGTTAGTTCACCTAGTTTAATCTATGCTTTTTGTATGTGTCGTATTTTTGGTTATCTAGTTCTTACCTAGATTTGTTAGGGAGTTAAATTTTCTTACATGTAAACCTAAGTTTTCTTACTGATTTGTTATGGTTTTTAGGATGTTTTTTTTGTAATTTTGTCTTCTTAATGCATCAATTTTCTGTCTCTGATTCAATGTTTTTTCCCGTTACTTTCTTTTGTACATACGGAGTCTATCTCCAGTCGCACGCCATTTGATTAATGCAAATGGTGTGTGACGCCGTACATTCTTAATTCAAGTTATGCATGAGAAGTCACAGTCGTCTCAATTTATCCATCGGTAACACCGATGTCTTAACGACGTCGCACATAGGCATTTAAGTTAACATTAAATTTATTTCTGCAATTTCATTTCTGCGTCGCTCATGATATCAAACTTGCCGACTAATTGGCAACATCGCTGGTATATGTCGACCAAGCCAGTGGTTCAGACCGACATGTTCCTGCAACACGTGTGCAACCTCACATGTTATTTTTGTTAGGCTAGTTTTCCCTAAACATTTTCAATTCATATGTAGGACTAATGGCTAGTGAAGGATCATCATGGTGTTCCCCTTTCCAGGTATTTTACCATTTTACACACATATATTTACCAATACATACGTACAATTTAACAAAAAAAAATTTCTTGTTTTATTGCAGTTCTTTGCACAACGGAGAAACCCCGAACCTGTGGTGTTTGAGTTTGAACACCATACAATGGTAGAGGTTAGCTCACGTTTCCATTGCATTTTGAAGTTGCAGAACAGCTGGAAAAACCCAACTATGGTAAGAATTGAAACAAGGCAATAAATAAAAGCATGAAATTACATCATTTTCAGTTAATTCTATTTGTTTTTATTGCATATATATTCATAATGATTTTATTTTTTCTGAATTATTACATCCTGAGGGAAATTGTACTACTTCTGCCGAATGAGAATACCCTAGTTGTGTTGAAGTGCTACGGGAAAGAGTGGCTCATGGACTACTCGGGCCAATGGAAGATCAAGGTCCTATCCCCGAAGGGTTTCGCCGAGTTTCTTTCCAACAACAACCTGAAGATTGCGGACACCTTGTTCTTTAAGGTCATGGAAGTCGGGGGCCGATTAACTTCAAGGCTATAATAATGCAAGCAGATTGAGTTTATTGTAATATCTATTATAATATTGGAAGTGAGGAAATTATTATTAATATTCAAAGTTTTATGTACTAATATGTAAAGATTTGTAATGTTTGTGAAAATATTTTTATGATTAATGTTTTTCTAATAATTTTACTACATTATTTGAACAATATGTAATTGACTATATGTGTGATTTGATCTGTGTATGATTTTTAAAACTATTTCCAACCATATCATTCAACACCATTTTCTACAATGTTTTAATTCGAAAATATTGTTCAATATTTTTATAGACCAAAATCAATGATTTTCATTAAATAAACTAATTTTCTGTTTACATTCCCAAAAACTTAAACGGATGATTAGACATTGAGAGGAGAGAGAAAAACCAAACCGGAGAAAAGCGTACAACCCCGACTATATTTTTAATCTCCTTTGTTTCTTCCACATTTAAAATATTTACTTGTTGGTGGTGGATTCCCCTATTATTCAACCATTTATAATCATCAAAAATTACTTTATTGAATTTTAAAATAATACTTCCTCATTTTCTAATGTAAATTCTTCTCAACTTTATCCTCTAAAAGTTCTATATTTACTTATATATGACGTCGATCGCCCATCGCATGCTATGTCCTTGAAAATTAAATAATACGCGATTTCGGCAACCATTTTAATATATCGCATGAAATGTAGCATGCTATTCGTTAAGGTTAAAAACCTATAATTTACCTCGGTTATTTTTTAACCAAGGTAAAAAATATTATTTATTTCGAAAAAAGCCTAAGCCAAAAAAACGAGTTAAAGGAGGCAAAGTAATAGGTCATGGTTCTTGTAGTGATGTTTGATATAATCTTGATTGTTTCTCAGACATGTACAGATCATGAATGTGAATTCCAAGCCCTAATTATTCAAAATGTGGTTTAGACAATACGAGGATACCTATTTACATTGTAATTTTTACTTTTGTTTCTGTGCGTGTTCGTTTGCGGGGATTGAATGTTTGGAGAATACTTACGATTGAATTGAGTTTTCTTAATTTGTGCTCTAAGGTTTTGTGGGAAGCTGCTTTGTGGTGTATTTTGCCACTCCGTCTTCTTAGGAGATGATGTCGGAAATCGAGGAGTTGGTGAAATAGGTGTTCAATATAAAGTGTGATGAAATTGAGAAAATTAGGTTTGAATTTTATGCTGCAAAGGAATGGTTTCGTAAAGTGCCCGAGGAATTAAAACAGATCCTAAAAACGAATCCTGGAGATTTTAATTTCTAGTTTTTAATGAGCATCCTTCATTACTTATGTGTTTTTTTTAGGTCAATAGTTTAATGAGTATCCTTAAAACTTCCCAATACTTATGGCAATAGTTTTTTTTAAAAGTGTACATTTTATTATGATTACCGAGTCCGTTCATAGAGATGTTAGGAATCTAATACTTAACTAAACACAACTGCAGTTGGATCGTCAATCCGACCACGTGTTAGGCATAAACAGTGTTGTAAAAACAGTCATTGGGGAAGGCTTTAAACTATCAACTACAAGCTTTCAATCAATGAAATAAACAATATATATGAAAACTTGGGGAATATTAGCGTAATATTGTCAATGTTATTTCGATCATCAATTTCATCAAGTACAAGAACTAAACCCTATTCTAGTGTGTGTGTGTCACGTGGTGTGGACAATGGTTAAAACTTCCCAATATATGCACATAGAGGTACGCGTATAAAATCTTCTATCAGCCTCGCCTCCAAAACTAGGAGAGTGCAATAACAGCTATGGATCATTGCGCAGGTTTGATTCTCCCCCATGCGATTTAAGTCCTGGGCAGAAAACCATGAATGAACTACCTCTAGTCCTATAAAGGCAAAGGAAGTAGCAGTCTTATCGATGGCTCTAGGATTAACAAAATAATCCTAGTTTTCTAACCAATGTATCTCTACCCATAACCCTTTGGTCCTCTTTGGTTGGCTAACTACATGCATGGTTAATCATTACTATTAACAACGGTAACCTTCGTGCACATGTCCAGTTCCGAACTATCGTCCTAAGTGCATCTAGGTTTCCTTAATCGGGGAGTAGAAATAGTGCACCAACATGAAATTAGACTCGATTGTGAGCCAAAAAAGTGTGACAATCATGCAATTCACAAGAATATTAAGAACAAGCCAACATAATAATAACAAAACACATAGAAATAGGTAGATAAAGAAATCTCAGAAATTAAACAGTAACACATGAATTCAAATATAATGCCCAAGTTAGATTTCTAATCCCTAGGCATTGAACCCAATAATTTCATTGGATTCAGCACCTTTGGGCAAAATAAAAACAAAAGGATGAAAAGAAAGGAACCTAGAGAGAAGGAAGAATGTTTTCTATCTCTAGCCTACTATTACGATCTAAATATGAGCATTCACTTAAACCTTAGTGGACAAAGGTTCATATATATAGTAGTATGGAATTGGGCCTAAAAATATGCCCAAAAGTGGACAAAAACCCTAGCTGCTGCCACTAGCAGGGGTGTAGGGTTGCTGGTTCGCACCGGTCGTGGCTGGTTCACTTGGCTAATTTCTTAGCTCACCTACGGGTGAACCGTTTGTTCAATTTGGTAGTTCTTACAGTCAATTTTATAGTGCTTGAGAAGAATAATTAAATGGTGACACTCTCAAGGGATGATTCTTCTTGGATATTACCAAAAAATCCATGAAATCTCGAACAACGATCCCTCCATTTCTCATTTGGCCTTCTTGAACTTCGAATTAGCCTTTCTTGGTCTCAATTCCATCTACTACCACACTTTGGAGTCCGTGGTCTTCAATTTATTACCATTCTTGCGAATGGCTTTCGATGCCTTCTACCATTCTTGCGAATGGCCTTCAAATATTCACTACCACCCTCGTGGATGGCCTTTTACAAAAGAAAATAAAAAAACATTCACGAACAACCTACTAATGAGATCAAAGTGGAATATCTAGGTGCCCATTAGTACAAAGTGTCCACTACCATCAATTAACACTATGAAACTTGGGATTTAGACAATAAATTCAACAATGGCCGTCTAAACCCGTTGTCGTGCAAACCTAATTTAAACTAGCAATCAACCAAAAAATGACAATAAATGTGTTAAATGCATCCGCTAAAGCATAAATAATGGTACACATCAGCTCCTAACTTAAAATGTCTGATTTATAAAATATTCAAAGAGCACTTAGTTACTGAATTCAGTTTTGAACTTCATTTCTTTTTCTGTTTCATGGCTAAAAAGTGCTTCCAGGTGTAATTTAATTCGTTAGGATTTAGCCTTTTCATTGAGCCCTTTTTGGTTCAAGTATCCAGAAAGTTGCTTGGATTTTAAATATCATCCTAGCCGTGGCTTACGATTTTCTTCATCATTTCGCTCTTTTCCATGTTGTAGCTTCTATATTATTTTTCTTTGTGGAGAAAAATAAAAGTTACTGTTTGTTATTGAAAAGGTTCTTTAATCCGAAGCAGTCCTGTTGTGCCTAGTCTTAATTTGTGTAAAAAAATTTGAAAAAATAATAGTGTGAAAATATACGTTATAACAAATTCCACAATATATTATAGATATTATTCTCCTATATATAATACTATAAAAAATGGTCGAATTTGGGTAAATTTGAATTTAAAATTCAAATTATTCCATTTTTGTTAAGACGGGGGTGGTATTAAATTTTTTAAACAAGCTGATTAGTATTACTCTACCCTTGGGGAATGGGATGCGAAGTCCTAGAGATCGAGGGGAAGATTCATACATATGGATAATGTCATGTTTAATAATAATTTTGTAGCACGGTTAACTAGTAATGAATCCTATTGTAACTACCAATCGTAACTAGTACCTTCGAAAAAGGTGTGTTTTAAAGGCACGACATTATATAAAATTATGTGTATTTATAGGCTTAGGATTTGGTGGAACTTATTGCATTTTTTTCATCCACAAGTGCTAGTGGATTATAAGTAGTTCATTGTTGCATGAAGGTATTATATATCTCATATCCTCTCTCCCTTATTTTTTTAATATGATGTATGTCCTTTCCCTCTCTCCTCTCTCTGCTACCGAGTCTAGCGTGGGGGTTGCATGTGATTATTAAATCCATGGGGATGAAGTCATTATCATGGGGAATGAGGAGGCTGCATGGAGGGTTAGGGAAAACGCAGAAGAGAAGGATAGTAGTTAGCATGCGATTGTGTTAGTAGCTTTGAGATAATATCATCCTTCTATAAATGGATGTGAAACTAGGTTTCCAGTTTTCGGCAAGAGGGTTTGGTGCCCTTCGTCTTGGTATTTTAGTGTGTATGAGAACTCCTTTTTGTATGGATTGAATTTTCCCTATCGGGATTTTGTGGTGGGCAAATTGGAGTCTTACGGGATTGTTCTCGCTCATCTCCATCCAATCAGTGTGTTCATGTTGAGTTGATATGTATAAGTGTGTGAAAATGATAGAAGGATTTTATAATTTAGAGATTTAATTATAGTTTTCACCCGTGAAGTAATAGTAGAGAAGGGGTGTTTACACTGTATTCGCCTTGTACAATATTTTGCCAATAATTGAGGACGATGGAGAGGAAGACATTTTATGATTAAATGTCCAAACAGTAAGGTTGTGCCAGGGTGAACCTAACAACGTTACCTATGATAGGCCTTCTAATCAATTAGGGAGGTTGACTCCGAAGAGATAAGTTGTCATTTTAATATTGTTCTAATGTCAGGGTAAAAAAAATTACAATGGATTATGCGTTTGTATGTATTTTATATAATAATGGTTATGAATTTTGACATAGGAATGGGTTTATCGAGGATTGATCCATCTAGGCCTATGGGCAGTACGAAGGAATCTGAGGGGATGTCTGACAATGATAAATTGACCGCCCCGCTATATGCTGAAAGGGGGTGTCGTGGGGCATAGGCCGCCCCACTATATGCTGATGTGGTCATTGGATTGGGGTTGCATGCATAGGGATGGTGAGAATTTTTATCCTATGTGAATGTAGGGGTGGAAATGGTGAACCATTCGGGGTGATCAATCTCAATCGCTTGGCTCTAGTGGACGCAAATGACCCCTCTGTGATGCTTATCTCAGTAACCAGATACGGGGATTCTATTAATGTGTGCTAGATTTTATTTTATCGTAACGCTTTTCGAAAATATTTTTCAACTTTATTAGTTGAGCAGTGCTATGAGTTCTATAGCTCAACGAACCTCTATTTATGTTAGGTGATGAAGGGTTTTTATAAGAGAGTAGCTAGTTTGGAGGGGGAGGTGAAACACTATAAGGAGAAGTGTACTAAGTTGGAGACAAAGGTAGCAATGGATTATATTTTGAGGGATAAGAAAGATGGAGTGAACATTGTGCTGGTTGAGCAATTCACTAAGTTGGGGCATAAGGGTCCTGTAGATTCTAGGTTTCCTCAGGTTTTGATGAACATGTTGCGAAAGACGGATAAGTTTTTCAACTTCATTGCTAAAATGTGAACTAAGATAGCCGATATCGAGTGGTGGCATGTGTGGGTGACATTAGTTCCCAAAACCTAGTTTGGCTATTACATGGTTGAATGGTGCTAGTAATATAGCTAAGTTTGAGGTGGTTACTAAGCATGAATTGATGATGCTTATGGTCGGAAGGTATTGGATGGTGGTCAATATTTCTCCCTCCACAAGGAATTAGGAAAGATGGCCTCGTGACCCATGCTCGGTGAGCTTGGGAGGTGGTGAGAGATTGATAAGTAAAAAGATAATGATGCCCACGAAGCGAGTGTTCCAACCAATGTGGGTACTAAACAAAATGTCCATCCTTCTGGATCATCTGGCTATATTAGTATGAAAAGTAGGAATGATATGGAGATTGCTGATAACTTTTCCACCGGGTTGGGTAGTGAGGATGATGAAAAGGCTTAAACTCGTATTGCTAGAATACTCTCCGATTTTGCGATGTTTTGATTTTAATTGAATATTTTTTTCAAGACTATGCGTGTGGTTTTGTATTGTATATTTGGTTTTATTTTGTGTTTTAAATGTTTCTTTATGGTAATTACCGTGTTTCTATTCATTGAACATGTTTTTTTCCTAGTGGCTAATAATTGAACTCTCTTATGGCTGGGTCACTCTATTGAGGCTATCAGTTAATGGAGTGGTGATATTTGGATATTCCTTAGGAAATTGTGGCTTGGGGATGGTGGTTGTGCACTTTTTTTGCTAACTTTTAATTTTTCAGGTGTATGTGAAGCCGTATACAATTTACCATGATTGCGCAGACATAGGTTTTGTTAGCACATCCTATGAACTGTTTTTCAACTATTGTTTATGATTTGTGAGTTTTGGCTACATTATTCTAAAGAATAATGTAGTTGGATTTTCACGTAGGAAAGCCAGGAGATATAGAGTTGCATTTGTGTCACTGGCTTGGGATTACCTAGCCCACATGCAAAGTCATGATTTATCTTCTTATTCTAATCATTGTTTTCGGGTGATCTTTATTACTGACAGAGTCCGCGGGTACACAGCCTACTTATGTCATTTCGAGTGACAAAGATGGTATGCATGATATTTATTAGGTGTGAGCTATAATGTTTATTTGGTTTATGCTTGGGCTTGTGGGCAGGGATTTCACGTATGTGTGGATTGGTTTGAGTGTTTTTAGATTAATTCGGCAAATTGGTTACCTAGACTGACAATTCATGTAGTCAGTTTTTTGGAGAACTTGTGAGTGCATCTTTTGAGTATTTTAAATATAGAGTTCTTTCGAATGCCCAAGGTCAGGTTGTAATGTAAAATGATACTTTGGAGGTATAGCTTTTAGTAGTTTCTTAGGGAATTGATTGTGTGTGCTACGATTCTGATTTGTTCAGTTTGAATTTTGAAACTATCCCTCTTTATGGTTGGTAGCACCACTATTTATTTTGTGGTCTGGGTTGGCATGAGCGACTGCTCCACTTAGTTGAGATACAAGACCGGTTGTATGTGTGCTGGCTCGAGGCCATTAAAACATGTACTAAATCTCCTGTACTGTTAATTTACATTGTTTGAATAAGTTTATACATTTTGATGTATGTGTTGTATGGATATTCCTATGACTGGCTAATGACATCAACGAATGTGGACGCAAGGTAGATGATGTTTTCTGAAATCATCTCAAATGACCTTCGGATTGGTACAAGGAAGAACTCAAGTGGGATCCTTGCCGAGGTGTTCCCTGGGTTTTGAAGGTGGTAGGATGTGTAGTGCAGGCGGCGGGGTTGTCTCTTAAATCTGCTTCTTGTATTTGTGATAGTAGACTTTGCATATAGGCAAAGCAATTTCGTCGTCGGATCTGGAAAAATTTACCAACCAGATTGGGAGGATGATCCCCCATCACTTGGGGCACTAGTTATACAAAATGGGAGAGGGAGACTAAGATAAATCCTTTTCTTATAGGGGGGCCTTGTGGCCTTACTAGCATGTAGCTAGGGTTTGATCTTGTTTTTATGGTGTAATAAGTTCGTAGTTTTGTAATTTTTGTGGGAAGAGTTTTGTGTGTTTGAGGAAGAAGTTTTTGTTGTAAAAATTGTATCAATTTAGATTTATTTTGAAGAGTGTTTTTTTTCCAATTTTAATCTCCATTATGTTTCCTCTAGGATTTTACCATGAATACTGCATTGTTAGTATTCGGTATGTGATCGGCACTCCGTGGGGTCTTACAAAACCAACCTTGCGGGAGAGCTTAATTAAACTGCAAAGCACTCGGATCAAATATAGATATTCATAAGTCTCTCCCATGCTCACTACTAACTGCTATAGATTAGCTAATGACATGTCCAAAGTCGTTCACAGGGATACTAAAATTCAAAAGTTAACTACACAAAACCCACAATCGGGCGTTACTCTGACTAAGTGTCGGGAATAGCTAGTGCTACAAACATATTATTGTGGGATTTTTTTATCCATCTAGTAATCATTCAAACAATAAATATTTAAAAATAATAAACTAGCCTTGGGGATATTTGCAAAACATGACCGATGAATGACTTTGATCTTATATTCTATCATATGTATGGCATATAAAGATATCCTACGTCCATGTCACATAATGTTGAGATAGCTGGGAATTCCCAATATCTCTCACACAAAGGTTTGTTTCCACTTTATGAAGCTACCACACCTCTTTTGTAATTAGGGAGAGCGCTTCGATCACCTTTCCGAAAATGAATTCTCTCCTTGTCAATCTCACTCCCAATGCTAATGTGCTCCCTCTTGAAGGAACAAAGACTTGTTTAGGTTGCAACGTTAGATATGAGAGTGTGAACAATACGTCTTGGGTACTCAACTATTGACATGACCCTAGTCGCTACATAAAACTCTAGTCTTTACAAACTATTGTGCGTATCTATTGAGGTGTATCGGGAATTTCCCCTCGTTTTGGTTCCAATCATCCCAAACATGGATAATTATTACACGCCAAGCCAATTAGGTTAGAGTCTAACGATCAGGATGGTACTCTTGGGATAGCATGCATGCACTCACCTACCTGGTACTCACAGACCCTACAATAGCTCTAATTTAATACTCCCAAGATAGCATGACTAGTGTAGCACGATAGAATATGGCCCATGAACTTCCAACTAACAACCACCTAACTGTCCAATCACCACCTCTAACGGTCACACTTTCGACCATTCGAACTGCTCCAATCATCGTTCTCTGCCATGGAGGCTCCGCCGATTCGCATGAGCCCCATTTTGTACAAGGAGATGCTACAATCAAAGACCACGGGCAATCAACCTCTATGCCCTCCTGCTCCCCAGAATTTGGTCCGACTTCAACCTTCGACAGAGTACAAGGGCGAGATTGTTGTGCTATTTGACAAGGAAATTGAGCTGCTGTCGGAACAATTCAAGAGGCATCTCATCGGAAAATTCCCTCGAGGTAGGCCTACTCTTGACTACATCCGAGCTCAATTCAAGAAAATTGGATTTAAAAGTGATGCTGTTATTACAGCCCTAGATAGGAGGCACAATTTCATTAACTTTGACAATGATGATGATATCCAGAGATGCTGGATTAAGCATAACTGGAATATAGGCGGTGCTTATATGAAAGTTCTTAAATGGACTAAGAATTTTGATGTCTCTGAAGAACCCCATTTGGTTCCCATATGGCTTATTGTTAATTTTTCTCCTGTATATTACCTTCACAAAGGCTCTATCCCTATTATTGCAGAGAGACTGGGAGAACTAATCTTTGCTGATCCACCAACTATAAACCAATCTAGACCATCCACCATTAGGCTTTGTGTAGAAATAGATCTGACTGGCCCTTTCCCTGATAGAATTAGGCTTGGGTCAGTTAGGGATAGTAAATGGTACTCAGTTACTTATGAAGATCACCCACACTGTTGTACTAAGTTATCAAAGATAGGTCATAAAATCTCTGAATGTGGCATAAGAAAGCAACAACTTAGTACTAATGCCAAAAAGATTGATATTGAAACAAAGAGGCCTAAACCTGCACTTGTATCTGCTCCTATTCCTGCCCCTACCCCCAACTCCGAGACTCAAATATGGATCCCTGTCCAGAAACCTAATATCGATATTAAGGAAGGACATGATGAGGACAATTTCCAAGATGTTCAGGACCTCTTAGAGGTCATCCAACCTGACAGTAATCCTAGAACTCCATACCAGGAAAACCAGTTTGCTCCTTTGTTGCAGGAAATTACTCTTGCATATCCTATTGAGTAATCAAAACAACCAATTCAACTGCAATTAGGAGAGGGGGAGGATGTCATTTCTCACGCAAGAACCAACCAGGGTCAAGAGAATTCCTTCTCAGTGCCTATGATGTTCAGGAATGGCAACACATCAAACATGATAACAACTGGAAGACTTTTGATGACTTAGTCATCAAACAGGATAACAATTCTCTTCACCTGTTAATAAATAGAGAGAATCTCTCATTACATCTTAAACAATTTGGTCAATATTTATCTAATAACTTTTCACCATTGCAGGACCTAGCTAATATGGAGGAGTGCAATCTATCTCCAGCAGAAAATCTATCTCTAGCAGAAAATCCACCAAAAGATGATTCTGTGGATCTGGTAACAATGACTGCCAAAAATGAAATGCTGGATCCTCAATGAGGTTCCCTACGATGCATCTAACAATTTTTTCAAGTCGCCTAACAGAATTGTGACTCGCTTGAAAGCTAAGAAGATGATTTTAAATGAATGTTAACATATTAGTGTGGAACTTGAGAGGAATAGAAGGTTCTTTTATTAGACTGAAAAAGCTTGTTCACATGCACATAATAGCCATTTTAGTGGTGATAGAGACTAAACAACAGAAGGAAAAACTTAAGGTCTTCCAATTGAGGCTAGGCTTTA
>JAULKM010161576.1:0-16370 GCA_032355605.1 Rubia tinctorum | reverse complement strand
CATCCACTCATTCTACTTTTCCCTTTCTAAATTCAATTTCATCCACACATTTCATTCACCTAAATCCAAGCACATAAAACTACCATGTCAATTCCAGTGAAACGGAGGGAGTATGTATAGGCGAGTGATTAATAAAAACTTGTCGAGCGTTTGAATTACACTGTATTTTTATAAATGGACGAAGCAGGTGGGGTCTGGCTGAATGCACCCGTCGAAATGAAATTTATGAGAAATTCGGGATTGGAATATTTTAAATTTATTTTCCAGTCCCCTCCAATATAAAGATAAATTGAGAATTTTTTTTCTCTTACATATTAGCATCCGCCCCTGTTTCTATAGGTTTGACATTTTAATTATTTTTATGAATTTTGGTAAGATTTTTTCAATTTCTTTCATTCAGTTCTAATTGTTCTTTCTAAATTCATTCCATTCACTATAAATTCAAACACCTAAAGTTATAATTTCCAATTTATGAAAATGGAGTGAGAATAGTTTCGCGCTGAAACAAAAAATTAAATCAATTATTCAGGTTCAAACTTTTGTGAGTAATTTAGTTTCTCCGTGATGAAATTGTAAATGTTTAGGAGAGATGTATTACTAAACATTTTCATTATTGAAATTTTCAAAAAAAATCATTTTCTTTATTGAAAGCCACTTTTTATATATTCATATATGAGTTAATCTCTTGAAAAACGATCTTTTCATAAGTCATGGAAATACCAAGGTTTAAAGTGTAAATTAGAAGAAATGAAGATAAAATTTTCGGATTGTATGAACCGGGTTATAAAAATTTTAAGTACTACACGTTGCATAATAAAACTTTAATATTGCAACAAAGACATTTTACCTTTTATTATTATAATTAAATCCCGTCTTTCCATAAGTTTATGGAAAGACCGTCTTTTTCAAAACTTTGTCTTCGTATATAATTGATGGAGAATAAATATTAAAAAAATGCATTGCATGTTTCAAGAACCTCCGTTCACTAGCAGCTCTAGGGTTTGGGCAATGGGGCACGTGCCCCTTAATGTTGATTGGTCCTATTTTTAAAAAATAATTTTTTAAAAATAATTTTTTAAAAATAATTGTATATGTGTTTTCTGTATATAGATAAATTTTCAGTATATGGATAAATTTTCAGATAAAAAGTTTATTAGTTGTAATTTTTTTATTTTATCCATTTCAATTAACATCATAAATTTTAAACTTTATTTTTTCTCTTTATCTTCTATTACAAGTATTGAATGATTCTTTTATGTTTATAAATTTAAAATTTTGGCAAGTTATCGTTCTATTCATTCATCGTCATAAAATAAAATAGTCACATGATTATCTGCCTTAAGTGTCCGTTTGCCCTTTCCTTGTTTTAATCAATTTATTTCAACATAATTTGCAAGAAAGTTACCGATATGAGGAATTTAAATGTACATTATACAGTGCTTAATAATTTACTAATCATGTGCAATGAAATAAAATATTCCTAGTTCAATCCATAATTGTCTTATCCCATTAATCGGAAAAAAACACGCCGTATTAAATTTTTGAAGAAACAGTTATTAGTAAACTTTATCAAAAAATATATAAATTAAAAATATCGTAATATTTATATTGAGATTTAAGTTTCATTAATATGTTTTATTTTTTAATACACTATTAATTATTAGAGTCCGTCTCTTGAAAGAACGTCTTTCCATAAGTCATGGAAAGACCAAAGTTTAAAGTGTAAATTAGAATAAATGAAGATAAAATTTTCGGGTTGTATGAATCGGGTTATAAACTTTATAACTGCTATACGTTGCATGATAAAATTTTAATATTGCAACTAGGACTTTTTAATATTTATTATTTTAATTAAATCTCTTCTTTCCATAAACATATGGAAAACTCGTCTTTCCCAAAACTTTGCCTAATTATTATTAGTGTGTTCCGCACACTATTTTATTTTCTAATACACTATTTTATTTTTATTTTATTTTCTAATACACTATTAATTAACATTAATTATATTTTATTTATATTTATTTTCTAATACACTATTTTATTTATATTCCGACACTGCCTCCGTTACTCTATCACTATCTTATTACTCTTTCTATCTCATTTTAAACTGCAAACTCTGACTTTTAGAAGTTGATTTGAAAAAAAAAATTTAATATCCTTCATTAAGGATAATCAAAACTTGTTAAAGGTTATATTTTGAAAATATATATTATAATAAATCTAATAACAATCATACAATAGTATTTATATTTATATACCAATTTAATTTTATGGTCAAAGTTAAGAAATTACTAAATGAATGATTAAATTGTAATTTGAAATGGGATGGAAAGAGTATAATTTTTTTTAAATTGTTGAAATAGCATTAAAATGATTTTTGAACTGAAAATTATTTTATCTTTATTTTTTTACATTTAATTTTTTTATCAAAAAAAATTAAGACATTAATAAACGACAGATACAAGTAAGATAAGTAAGACATTTATAAGGGCAAGGTGATAACATTTTTTCGTACACACTTTCATACTCCCTTCGTTTCACTAAGAGTGACACACTAGGTTTAGCCTCTTGGATTTATGTGAAGGAAATAAATAGATGAAATTGAATATATGAAGTAAATAGTAAAATGAGTGGATGATATAGAATGAATCGTGTCAAAAATGAAAAAATCTGTCATTTAAAAAAATATTTCAATAAGCTAAGTGAGGAATTAAGTAGTTTCAAATAGTAAATTTAATAATTCATAAAGTGTTGACTAATTGACCAATTAAGGTAAAATAATAACTCACTCCAATCCAAGAATAAATTATGCAAGAAGAGTATTGAGACATCATCTTCGTCGTCAAGTTTAATGCATCGTTCTCGTTTACATGATTATTTTGGCTTATTGAATCAATAAAACCAAGAAGCACAAAAACATTGATTTGAATTTGAAAACTTGGGAAATTGGGGATGGAATCGTCATTTTGAAGCATTTGTTTGTCTTTGACCGAACAGGCAACTGGCCATCGGGGATTGAGCTCTGTTTCGGGCGGCTCAAAGCTGTCCCAACCCGAACGAAATTTCGGCGCCTTACCAGATTTACCCCCGATTTACGACATTGCCATCCAACGGTAATACTCTTGTCTATCAGTGGGACCCCCGAAAATTCAAAAAACTCAAAAAGGATATGTAACTGAATTTTTCATTATTCAATTCGGTAGGCTTTTCAGAGAAATTTTGGTAAAGATTTAACTTGACATAATTAAGAGGGGAACATTGTCCATAAATGTAACCATTTGTTTGAAAATGTACTAAGGATTTTAATGCTTATTAATTTGACCTGCTGATGGTGGATATACATTTATTATTTGAATGATATGTTGCCAATTTAATAATTTATGATTCATGATTTATTGCAAGATAAACTGTACCTCACTAAAATGGTGTGAAAGTTGCAATTGGTCAACATGAGTTATCGTTCTATTTCCTTAGATCTACATAAATAACTTCGACTCATAGTTTGTCATTTTGTTCATTTCATTTTGTTTATTTCATTTTGTATACATTTACAGAAATGACTAAATGAGTGGGGATTTGATTGTCTGGATGGTACTTCAGTATGACTGAAAATTTATAAAGAAAAAAATATGGTACTTCCTCCGTTGAAACCTTTACTTCACCTTTTTTTATTAACTTTCCCAAATCATGTTTAACCACGAATAAATTTAGTTACGTATATTTACGGTTTATAAAAAATTAATATTTTGAAAATACATGATGAAGGAAATTTAACAATATCTCACATGATAACATTGATGCTTATATATTATTTGAAATTCACAGTCAAACGTATCTTGAAAATTTTAGACAAAACAATGTGCGGAAATGGTTTGAACGGGGAAGACAACATTCCATTAGCATAGATACAATAACTAGCGAAACTATAACTAAAATAGAATACACCTTATGAGAGCAAGTCTGACAGGTTCTCTATAATGAAAATTTTGATTGATTTTAGACACTATTCCATCTCCAACAGATCCTTCATCTTATTCTTTAAAATGGGGATTTTGATGAAAGAGAAAATTTGATTCTCTATATTGGTAGAGAGAGAAAATTATTTGGAGAATTAAATATTAAATGCAATCATTAATTTAGCACATAAACTTTAACACTAATTTTCTATTTATACCAAAATTATCCAAGTCTAAATAAATGCAACATTTGATTCTTCTTGAATTAGCACATAAACTTGAACCAATTAAACATCTAATTATTCTTTTATATTTTTTCCTTCCTTTGAATGATCGATTTTTAAATTTGCATGGTATTATAAACTTATGATTCTGAAATAATAATTAACATGAATCACAACATGAATATGATATTAAGAAAATAGTTATTGCTTTCGTTATTCACTCGATCAAAAATAGTGAAATACAAACAGGGTTGTGTTTTAAAATCCGACTTTAAATTTTTGGTTCAATAGATTGCCTTAATTTTCTAAATTGTAGAAAAAACTTAATCTAGTAACACAATGAATTCAATTATCATTATTGATCACCCGTACACGGTCAGCGAACTCATATTAATGATAGGACTTGTTGCAAGGTAATTCGAAAATGAAAGAAGTCTATCGAAAACCTTTGATACTTGTCTGGTCAATCATACTGATAGTTTCTTTACTGAATTTTTTTAGATTTTCACCACTTACTAATCCAGTATACGTATAGTAGGCATCCTTTTCCACGACATTAGTGTCTTAGTCATTCGCTCGCTTATCATAAATTTATTAAAATCAATATATAGTTATAAGATATTAAATTATTGTTTCCAACTAAACTACTAAAATTAGCCATTTTCCTTTTTTTATTCAAGTGAATATTTTTGTAGAGTAATTAAAAATAATTATTATTTAAATTACAAAGTAATCGTTATTGTGAAATAAATGTCAGTCTGCAAAATAGAGAGTTTGTTGGAATTAGAGTAAAAAAATATAATCTCACTGTCCCAACTATATTTGTACTGCAATCAGTATCACGTTGTTCAAGAAACATATTTGACCGCTAATATGTTTAATTACGTATAATAACAACAAATAAAAATTTAATATTTAGAAATTACTTGTTTCGATGAATTCAACAATATCATATTCGTAGTATTGTTGTTCATATATCTATTTAAATATGCGGTCAAATTTTGATTGAGAATACTGTAAAAAAAAGTAAGAGTGCAAACAGAGATGGGACAGAGTGAGTAGAGAATATAAGTTTTAAATCTCCATTTTGAAGAAATTTTTAAAAAAATCTGTTGGTCTTTCTCTTAATAAAGCACAAAACAAATCCAATGTGTTTTTTAAAATAATCGTCGTAAGTACTTGAGTTGGCTTTTCATCCATTTTTTATTAAGTTTAATTTTGCATAATGTGCGATTACAACATTTGATATGGGATAAACTCATTCACACTGAGGCGCTCGCTAAATATTACAATTCTAATGAAAAACCTAAGTGGCTAAAAGAGAGATACACAAGGCACTAATCAATATTACAATACTTAGCGAAAGCCTATGTGGCAATGAGAATGATACGCTAGAGATAAATGACTGGCACTATGTAGTCATAGTGTAACCACAATGGTATCAACCCGATATTACCATCAAAACCAACACACAGTGAGGTATCAAATGAAGCACACGCAAAATGTTCCATTCACATCTATGATCAAACATCTAAAGCAATCAAAAAAATGAATCTCCCCAATTAAAGATCCGGTCCTTCCATTATTCCGTCAAGATCATTTCCCTAAAGTACGAGTGAGAAAATAAGAAAACTCCGATACCATGGCGCATTGATATCTAATCAATGACACACCTAATCAATCGTGAGAATTACAATTACAATATATATATATATATGTATATGTATATGTATATATAAACTAAAGAATAACATGAATATGATTATAAAGTCTATAAGAAAATTATCATTTATAATCTAACCTACATGGAAACCTAATCATAACAGGAAACTACCATCTATAACATTTCCTACAAGGAAAGGATTTTTATTTCCTTTATTTTCCTCCCTCAAGTTGGAGCATGATGAACAAAAATGTCCAACTTGCAAAGAAAATTCTAAAATTTCTAATCGTAAAAAGTTTTGGAAAAAAACTAAATCTTCATAGAACGAGATTCAACTTTAGTAGCAGTAGAACTAGCAGTAAAGATAGTTATCTTACCAACGGCAGAGAAATATTCAACTTCATTAGTAGTTGTAGCAGCGGTAGTGCAATATTCAACTTCAATAAGAGCGATATTTGTAAAAGACCATAAACATGATCGATCAGTGAGAAACACTAGTGAGCGGCTGATATCCTTGCGGTGACGATGACGGCTAAGAGTGGCGGTGGAAAGAAGGATACAATGGCATCGGTACAATGGTAGTAAGAGCAGTATTTATTACGATCAGCTAGAATAAAGACAATATAAGAGTAGATAAAATAAGTATGGAAGAAACAATGAACTAGATAATAATCGCAACGTAGGGAGGGTTATTGTCCTGACACTAGACGGAGGATACTGCTAAAGCGTTGACCTTGAGATAAACTAAGATGGGTCCAAGATCAAACTATATATTATACCACGAGACAATATAAACGAGTTAATCAATGGTGCATTGATATCTAATCAATGGCACACCTCATCCATCATAAGAATTACAATATACAGTATATAGCTCTTCCAAACTGTTCAAAATAAACTATAACATTAATAGGATTCTAAAGTCTATGAGGAAATTACCATTTATAATCTAACTTACAAGGAAATCTAATTCTAACTATCAACTACCATCTATAATCTTTCCTACGAGGAAATGATGATACCATTTTAAATTTTAAGGTATCTTGGTATTCCATTTTAAAGTCAACTGGTACTAAGTGGGGTTGACTCAAGATCTTATATATTTGTTATAATCATTGTAAGAAATTAATGTGGGACTACTTCAACAAAGAGACTAAAATTAGTCATTTTAATTGCCTTTTTTTGTCGGCGTATACAAATCACTTATAATGCGTAGAATTATCTCTAACTTGACCCCCAAAAGGTTGTAAAGACCAATTAAATCGAATTAACAATATAATTGGCTAGAATATTCTAATGAACCAAAGTCCACAAATTTGATTCACATCTTGTAAAAAACAGTGTCCCCAAATTTTCGTTGTTTTTACGACTACGACTTGAATTTCTCATAACCGTTTGTTTGGATATCAAATCTACAGACAATCAAATTTTATTGGACTACGAGCTATCGGAAAAAAGCATTGACAGAGACCAATTCCTACCTGATACTTATATTCAAAAAACCATTTTAAATATCACCCTTTAATCTGTAAAAAGGTAAAAACTTGAATAATAAAAAACCAAAATGAAATAGTGAAAAACTGAATTAATAGTCTTCCGTCCCAGAACATAAAAGAATAATTAAAATTAGAGAAAAATAGATTAAAAAATAAATACCCCTTCATCCCAACCATGACCTTGCCGGAAACATTCAAAAAACCAGTGATTTCGCTAGAAAATTTGGCAACCAGAATTACAAAAAAGTATCATACCCACTACTCGTTGCTATCACCGAGGGTTTACCGGGGCAAAGACATCGTCACACCATTACAAAAACTAGGATGCCCTTCATTGGCCATCAACCGTCGTGAGTTAGATGCAAACAACAAGAAATTTTTTTTTGAAAGAGAGAGTAACCTCAATACCATTATTTCAAGCCGAGTCAATTCGGTGACCGAGTCAATCCAAGTCAACTGAGTCTTCAAACTAGTTGGGTCACCCCGAGTTGGCCGAGTCTTAATTCACCAAACCTAGTTTTTGAATGCACTAGGCCAAGTCTACCACTGAAAACCTGTAGAAGACCGTTGCGAACCAATGTGAACCTCCACGAACCAAGGACACTACTAGGAGCATCATCGCAAAACCTACAAGAGCACCGCCTTGTGAGCTACCAATGTAGAATGAAGAACCCGAAGGGTCCCTGGCAGTGAGGAGGGTCTGCAACACACAAGATATGATCCGAGAGAAACATACAAGACGAATACACGAGAAGCCCATAAAACAAAACCTCTAGTCCACCGTGAACGAATTTTTGCGCCATGGAGCACCACAGATCCCTCCGCACCACCGAGCAGCGGATCGATCTTGAAATAGAACCTTGAGCCATGAAACACCATGAAATAGCATGGATCTAGAACACAACTGCTAAGAGATTGGTTGGGATGGGGTAGGGGTGTTGGGGAGGGTGGTACTGGGTGGGGACGCCAGGGGTGGGGGAGCCAGAGGTGGTTGTTCTGCGACAGCGCCCTCAGCAACTAGGGTTTAAGTTTTGGGTTATGCAGTGATGTGCACCTTATTGCATGCGTTAACCGATACATTTAACACAGTTATTATCATTTTTGTTCGATTGATAGCTAATTTTAGTTAGGTTTACACGACAAAAAGTTTAGACAACCATTATTGGCTTTCTTGTCTAAATCCCGAGTTTTGTAGACTTAATTGATTCTAATGGACCCTTTGTATTCTAGAGCACCTAGATCTTCCTTTTGATCTTATCAGTAGGTTGCTCGTGGGTACTTTTTCATCATCGTTTTGTAGAAGATCATTCGCAAGGATGGTAATAGATATTTGAAGGTCATTCACAAGGATGGTAGTAGATTGAAGGCCACGAACTCGAAAGCATGGTAGTAGATGAAATTGAACCAAGAAAATGTGGATTTGAAGTTCAAGAAGGCCAAGAACAGAAAATGGTGCAAATAGGTTCAACCAGCTGACCGGCACGATCCTTGCACGGATTCTAAAACAATCCGTGCAAGGCCATACAAAGTGGATTGCACGGATCGTGCAAGTTTACACAGGTCGTGCAAAGGCCCTTACACGGGTCAAGAACATCCATGCAGATCACTGCACCAAGGCTCTAAATTCACCTCCAAATGGCTAAGTATGGGCACAGACCGCTCCAATTTACATGGACAATGTCGTTTCAAGTTCTAAAAGGCAAGACCAGCTCACGGGGAGTGAGAAATAGCATGGGACATGCCATTTTTTGAGCAAAAAGACCTTCCACCCAGCGGGCCGCTCCAAACAACATGGGTTGCGCGATCAGAAGTTCCAAGACCAGGCACCGACCCACGACCCGTGCAGATCCATGCGCCCCGCCCTGCACGAGGTCGCATGGCTCATGCCAGTACATTCACCCCACACCGTACGAGTCTACATAGACTGTGTCGTGGCACACGGGTCATTTTACACGAGCCTGCATAGACCATGCCATTTGCCACTGGCCGCACAAATTGTGACAACTAGGGTTTTAAAGCCATTTTTTAGCCTATTTCAAAGCCCAATTCCCTATTACTTTGTATATGGACCTTTTCCTACTATGGTTTAATTTTATCTTCATTTTTCACCTTCAAGAGTAGGCTAGAGAGAGAAAATACTCTTCCTTCTCTCTATTTTCGTTTCTTTTCATCTCTTTATTTTTCTTTTGCCCAATGGCATTGAATCCAATCAAATATTTGGATTCAATGCTTAGGAAGTACTCCCCCTGTCTCATCTATTTTTGCGAAGAGAGAAATAGGATGTATATTTAAGAGTGTATTATTATATGCTTTTCAAGTGGGGTTCCCAAATTTTATTTGCGTTTTCCTTTTATTTTGAATTAGACTTCGCCTTTTTTGGGCCATTAATTTTTTCCTGGGCCTTTAACAACTTGCGCCAAACACTCTGAAAATGGAGGGAACTCCAAAAAATTCAGACAACAACTTTAAGTGTCAAGAACATGAACAGTAACAAAAATTTGAATTTATAGACTTCAAAATCTGAACCAAACTCCAACTTACTACCCCACTATAAACACATTTACATGGTCCTAAAAATTCACAAAAGCAAATCGAAATGGTCCCAGCCTTTAAAATGTTCCCTGCAACCAGATTTTCTCCAACATTCCCTGCTCTCTGCCATAATCCAAACTGAAAACCCAGAAAACCAAAAACATAGTCTGTCTTTTCCCATACCCTCTAGTCTAATCTCAGCATTCATCAAGCCCTACCAAGTCCTTATGGACTAATTGCTCTCTTGTTGTCGAATCTTCCCTTCATCATCGGGTATTTAAAAGAAAATGAGGGGGAGAATAATATGACAAACCAGCAGAGGCAACATGTTGCTGAGTTTCTGTTGGACAATAGCAGGGAATGGAAGATACTTCAGGGGAAGAGAGTGGAGGCAACGGCGAAGTTCAATTGTAGCAAAAGAACAATCAGTTACATCTAGTAAAAAATGAAGCTCTAACTTTCATAGGATTAGCCGCTGGATATGAGAAATAGGATGTTCGGCCATCTGGGCCACAACAAGAAGGAGATAGATCTTGAGGCCTTGCGAGCAATACATACACACAAATGAAGAATGATTAGAGAAACAAGTGCATTCTTAGGGATAGGAAAGAGCACAGTAAAGCGAGCTGTGGAAGCAAAGGTTATCAGAACCCATACAAACAGTATAAAGGCATAACTAAATTGCAAACCAACTTTCAATTCCAGCCTATGGACAATGTAATCCACTTAGATGAGAAGTGGTTCTTCTTGACTAAGCTAATTGTCCGTTATCTTTTGGCACCGGGTGAGCCTGAACCCTTAAGAACCACCCAGCACAAGTCTCACATTCCAAAACTTATGTTTATGTGTGTTGTGAGTAGGCTAATTTACAACCATGGTGGACTTTTTGATGGGAAATGTGGTGTGTTTTCTATCACTGAGAGGGTTGAAGCACAAATAACTAGCATTAATCGTCTAAGGGAGAATATGGAAACTAAACCTGTGGAGAAGATCACTAGACTTGTGACCCGTGCAAATATTATAAATGAAATCATTCCAGAAATCAAAGCATGTTGGCCACTATTCATGAGCAAGCACATTTATATTCAACAAGACAATTGCAAGGCACACATTAAAATTTTATATCCTCAATTCTGGGAAGTAGCTGACTCCAATGGGTTTCACATCCACTTGGTAAGTCAACCAGCTAAATCACCTGATCTTAATGTGCTAGATCTTAGTTTCTTTAACTCAATACAAAGTCTACAACATTAAACCCCAAGTACAACACTCGATGGGTTACTAGAAGCAGTGTACAGTGCATATGACAGAGAACATCCAGCAACAATCAATAAAGTTTTCCTCACCCATCATGCTTCAATGATAGAGATAATAATAATGAAGGGATGCAAAAATTACAAGTTGTCTCACATATCAAAGGATGCGCTCTTAAGGAGAGGAGAACTGCCTAGGATGCTTAGTTGTGATGAGGGAATAGTTCGTGAAGGCTTTGAACACCTGATTACACTTCAGGAAACTCAAGGAATGAGGTACATGATGCAATCCCTAAGGTATTAAGTGCAGCAGTAAGGGATTTCACTTCTTATCTTTTGATTGGGTTAGACTAGGGTGACATTTTGGAAACCTGAAAACTTGTTTCTTTTGGCGTGGAAAACAAGTTTTATTTGTAACCCAGTTCAAATAAATGCAAGTTTCATTTTCAAATATGCATAGTGTTCTTCCCGGTCTTAAAGAGAATGGGAATGCACAGGTATCATGCACTTAGTTAATGCACGTCAAGGATCTCCACATCCAGGCCCGACTGAACATTTAAGTCAAAAGCCAAACAAGAAAATACACAACCACAATCAGCCACCCATCAAAACAATCACACATCACTAATCAGAAGCTCAAATATGATCACAGTATAACAAAGAACAATCGCATATACAAGGTCATGCATAACACAGGATCTAAATAAAGTTTAGGGTCATAAAAACAAACATGTGCTGGGGTTCAGCCACCCATCACAAACCATCACACAACAAAGATCAGAAGCTGAAAAATGAGCATAGTATAAAAAAGAGCAATCACATAACTAGGGTCATGTGTGAGACAGGGGCGATCAGAGTTTAGAGTCACAGAAAAGCATTCCATGTGGTACAGCCATCCCGTGACAAACCATCACACAACAATAATCAGATGTTTAAATAAGAAAACAGTCAAAAATAGAACATACACAGAACCAGGGTCATGCATAAGACAGAGGCTATCACAGTTAAGGGTCAAAGACAAGCATTCCCTGGGGTTCATCCACACAGGACAAACCAACACAAAACAATAATCAGAAGATCAAACATGAATACATTATAAAATAGAACAAACACAGAACCAGGGTCATGCATAAGACATGGGCTATCATAGTTTAGGGTCAAAGATAAGCATTCCCTGGGGTTGACAAACCATCACACAACAATAATCAGAACATCAAACATGAATATAGTCTAAAATAGAACAAACACATAACCAGGGTCATGCATAAGATGGATTATCATAGTTTAGGGTCAAAGACAAGCATTCCCTGGGGTTCAGCCACCCAGGACAAACCATGACACAACAATAATCAGAACATCAAACATGAATATAGTCTAAAATAGAACAAACACATAACCAGGGTCGTGCATAAGATGGATTATCATAGTTTAGGGTCAAAGACAAGCATTCCCTGGGGTTCAGCCATCCAGGACAAACCACCTCACAACAATAATCATAACCTCTAACAAGAACACAGTCTAAAAAGGAAGAATCACAGAACAAGTGATGGGGTTTAGCCACCCAACACTTACCATCACACAACCAGGCTAAAAAGTGTAAACCGGACCAATATACTCCCCTTCTTGTTGTTCAAAAACAAGTCCAAAAGGCTTTAAAGTGAAGATCTCCCTCATTTTTATGTTTTATCAACTCTCTTGTTTCAGGTCTGTATCAATGGGAAAAAAATATGAATCAGTGAATAATAAAAAAATGTATATAATGAACCTGTAAAGAAACCAAAAATTTAACTTAACTTCATCCTCCTCTTCTATCTTTTTAGCACGCTAGAGTAAATCACAAAGCCCTGAAATACAAATCTCGGCTGTCTTAAAAACCAAATTGATCTGGTCAAGGCTAAGAGGGAGAGGGAGAGCTGGCATATGATCCATCGGTAACCTAAACATCATCTCGATTAGGGGCGGACATCGTACATAACCAGAGGTTGAAGCGCTGCCCGACATAACCCTAGGGCATCGTGGCTCAATCAAAGGGTTTATATTTGACCCCACTGAAGGCCGAAAACTTGAAAATGCTGGTGTATCACAACCGAGGTACCATCCACAGTTCAAGCATGGCATGACACAAGTAACAGTGGAGAAGATGCAAGTGACGAGTGGAGCTAGATGGTGCCACCTACGGATATGATCATGGACGAAACCCTAGGGCTATCGTTCAGTCCGGGAGGCGCCACCGAGGGTTTAGACTCATTGATTCGGCATCGATGAGAGTTTCAACCTCATCCGCTGGTGAGGACCCAACATATCTAGACAAAGAACAAGAATCCTCAACAAAACATCTAGCACACCCACTCCCACAGTTAAACCCACAACTAGAAAACCTATAAGAGTCTATCATAAAATACGAGAGGCAATAGAAGAGGAAGATGAGAATCCAAAAAAATAGAGAAAGAGAGGAGAAAGATATGAAAATAGAGAGAGTGAGGCGCATGTGAAACCCTAATTGGGTTCTTAAAGAGAGAGCAAATGAAACGGGTGGGAGATTGAGTAAATTCTTTGAGGAATTTGAGGAATTAAATCTGTTGCAAAAGGGTGAAAGGAAAGGATAAGAAAATGAAAATGAAAAGATAAGTATGGGAAATGAAGGGTTGGTTTCAAAATTCTGGTTGGGATTTCGTTAAATGAGGGGGGGGTAATTAGGGGACTAATTTTTTGTTAGGTGTATTAAAGGGAATTATAGGGGTTGTTAGAAGAAGAAAACACCAAATAAGTTGGGTTAGCCCAACATAAAATAATAATAAAATGTGGCCAAATATGGAAATGAACCGAAGAGTGCAAAAACAGTTGGGACGTTCCAAAGAGGAAAGAGTACAAAAATAGATGGGACGGGGAGAGTAGTTAATTAACTTGGGGATTATATTTGTATTCATGTTTTAATGTTTGTTTTGTGAGATTTCTTAGATCTACCTATTTCTATGTATTTTGTGATTATTATGTTGGCTTGTTCTTCATATTCTTGTGAATTACATGATTGTCACACTCAGTTAGCACACACCGAAGTCTACTTTCATGTTGTTGCACTATTGACAATCCCCGGGGAGGGAAACCTAGATGCGTTTGGGGTAACAATGGGTCCTGATCCACGTGGGTGTGTGCATGTAGGTTGCCGAGTTAACATTACGATCGATCATGCACTAGTAAGCCGGCTAGTTGGTTTTACGGGTTACGGGTAGAGATAGCTAAAGTAGCAAGCTAGGGTCATCTTTGTGATCCTAGAGCCATCGATAAGATGTCTACTTACTTTTCCTTTGTAGGCCTAGGGGTAGAGCGTTCGTAGTGTTTCGCCCAAAAATTAATCGCACGGGGGAGAATCAGACCTGCGTTGTTGCAATCTCCTAGTTGCGGAGGCGGGACCGGTGGAAAATTTTCTACTTGCACCCTTATGTGACAGATAGGGGGAAGTTTTGACCATCGCCTGCACTATGTGTCACAAACACTAGAATAGAGTTATAATTCTTATATGTGATGAAATCAAGGATCGAATCATGTTACACAAATATTCACCAAGTGCTAGTTTATATAGTTTATTCTCGTGATCATTTGCATGTTAGTAGTTGTTAGAAAAATCCCCCCAATGACTGTTTTATCAACATTGATTATACCTAAAAACATGATCGGATTGACGACCCGATCACGGTTGTGCGTAGTTGATTATTAGATTTCTAACATCTCTGTGGACGATCCCGGTACTTGCCACTATCTACCATTCTTTGTAGCATAGTAGTAGGAACGGGAGAAACAATATAAATTCTCATCTTTGATCCCTTGCTCTCATTACAATTGGTAGATCTCCCGTGAAAAAAATTATATATTAGTGACGCCGAGAGGAGGTGAGTCATGCAGCAGCTGGGAGAATATCTTGCTAAATCAAGAAATTGAATGTTACCTTTTGATAGCTTCCCCCAAATAAATTATCCCAATTGCTTTTAGCTCAATCTTTTATACAAGATGATGTGGTAGGATCTATTGATGTTAAAAAAAAAAATCAGTTTTGCATGGTTGGTGGTGTCATAATTAGTGTCAAAGTCTTGTTTTAGCCTAATTAACCATTAGACGGGGTTATTTTATGATTGATATAACTAATGCGGTGATTTGATATTTGTTTTTATTTATTTCAACGGGGTTCTTATAACTTTGAATTTTTTAAAAATTGAATCACATTATATAAATAATTATAATTTAACACTAAAAGTTATTGAAACGAGTTTTTTCATAATTGGTCTAACTGTTATGCGGTCTAACATGAAACTTTCTCATTTTAAAATATTTTCAAAATTATGGAACATCGTTTCGATAAATAAAAACAAGCATTTTTTTTTTGGAATCAAGAATAACTTCTCATTACCGAAACTTTTTAAGTAAATACGATCAAGGATCCAGCCTAACCCATTTACTAGCATTTTCCCTATATTGTTTCCATCATCATTCTACCACAATTTTCTTTGAACTTTGGTTCCATCCAAACGACATAAACTATACATTCTGTAATACTATCTGTAGCTTCTACTCTCTGTACATCCCTTCCAAAATACTTTTCATTTCTCAATCTTTAAATGCCATAATTAGTCTCAGTTAGAGCTAGTTTCAACATCTTTGCCTTCTAGCCCTTTCCTTTGCTCTGCTTCATAATTCAAACCTTTTCGCCATCCCATTCTTCCGGCCTTCCAGTCCCATGCATCCACTGTAGCACCCTGCTCCAAATTTCCTTCGTTTTATCACATTCGAAGAAAAGATGTTGCATGGTTTCTTCCTTCTCACAGAGTTGACATTTGCTATCAACTGTTATTACCACATTTTTTAAGTCTGTCACTCGTAGTCTGTGTGCTATGGCATTCCATCTTGAGTGTGAATTGCGCTCTCAACGTAGCTTGATTCTTGATTATCATATACGAGTAGTAGTTTACTCCACATAGCTACTACTTCCTGATCACCTCTGAGCTCTCAGTACATATTCTGTAATTTGAACTTCTCTTTATCATTCATTTTGTGCCAAGTCTCCAGTCCCTTTATCTTGCTTCGGCACTTGACCAATCCTTTTATCATACATGGCTATTTGATGGAAAATTCGTTGTCATTACATCTACTCCCTCCGGTTATCTAAGAGTGGCACCATTTTTTTTGCCTTTTTTCTCAAGGCATGTTTGACCATATATTTTATACAGTATATAAACAATAAAACTACCGTATGA
>JAULKM010161565.1:0-16373 GCA_032355605.1 Rubia tinctorum | reverse complement strand
TATATATATATCTACCTATATTTATCTAGGCTTATATCCACTCCTATATGCATGAACCCTTAGGAAAATATCTCTTCTTTGTGGACGACTCCGACTTGCTAAACTATATGCTTAGTTGTATTTAGTAAGCATATTGGGCTTAAAAATAGTATCTTTGAGCGGTACGACGACGACCTCCCAAGATCCACTCTAATATTAATACTATGTTCGCTTATTTTAAATCGTGGATCGCATGAGTGTTAATCTAGTTTGTTTTATTATTCAGAAACTAAAGTTGTTTATGTTGTAAATTAATGTAGTATAAATTATACTAAACTATTTTTTAAATAAATTTTTTAGAGTCCGTCTCTTGAAAAATAATTTTTCCATAAACCATGGAAAGACCAATATTTAAATCGCAAATTAGAAGAAATTGAGATAATTTTTTTGGATTGCATTATCAGGTCATAAACTTATAACTACTGCATGTTGCATACTAACCTTTTACCTTTTTATTATTTTAATTAAATTTGTTTATTCCATAAACCTACGAAAAGACGGTTTTTCCAAGATTTTGCCATGTTTAAAGGTTATTTTTTTCAAGATAATGGAAGAAAATTATAAATGAGTCAATTTGAATCAAAATCCAACCCAATTCAAACACAGCCGGACCCAAATTATATTGATCCATTTAAACTGAATGAAACATTGACCCGACCCAACTCAAATGGGCCGGATCGGTGATTCGAACACCCTTAAATTATTGTCGCCAAGTGATGGGGTTTAATAGCAGAATATACGGATTTGAGGGGGTAAACAGAAATATGAACAACTCTGGTGAAATTTTTAAGCAGAAAATGGAACTCTGAATTAAACCAAGAAAGCAGCCGTATTGTTGGAGTTGGCATCGATTGTGTTGTGCGAGTCGGGGAACCCGCAATCCATGGCTTCAAGCTTCCAGAACGAGAACCCCCTTCAAGGTATGCCCTATTCATGATTATCGAGTTTCACACCGTATCACGTTTCCTGATTCTGGGCCGTAAATGTGATGAACTCCCTTTCTCTGTGTTTATGCAACTTTAGAATCGAAAGATGGTACCGTTACCTTTCCAAATTTCTGGTACGAAAACCCCCGCACCTGAATTTAATGTTTCCCTCGTACTAGGAGAAGAGAATGGTGATTCCACAAGCTCGCAATTGTGCACTGAGGTCGGTTACTACGTACTCGGCCCGGACCAGCAACAAATTGGCCCTTATACTGCCTCCGAGTTGCGCGGTAAGTGTTAGAATCCAAACCAAACAAGCAATTTGCTGTCTGCTTTGCGGATAATAGAGTTTAGTGTTTTCTCTGTCAAATTTTCTTTTCATCCGAGTTCTCTGTTTTGTCTGGTCTTAGTATGACTTTAGTCCCAAGTAATATTAGCCTCGGTCTGTATGTAATGATATTAACTAGTTACTTAAGCTACTCTATTTTTTTTATTGGCAGAGCATTACTCTAATGGATATCTTTCACCCCAGACGCTTGTATGGTTTGAGGGTGCGCCCAACTGGCAACCTCTGACGGCAGTTTCCTGGCTGCTTTCTCAAGGTGTTCCCAACCAGCAGACAGGTGATGAATTTTTCAATCTAAGTTTGGAAGATAAATGTTATATCTGGCAATGTCATTAATTTTCATTGTGTTATATGCAGTACCCGTTGTATCAAATGATGAGGATGAATTTGAAAAATGGCAACGGGAGGTGAGAGAAGCTGAAGCTGAAGCTGAAGCCGAGGCTCAACAGGCCAATGTTGAACCTGAAAAGCCATCCACACCACCAGAGGGCGAGCAAGAATTCGTTGATGATGATGGTACTTTGTACAAGTGGGATCAGGCTCTTAGACATTGGGTTCCTCAGGTATGCGTTAATTTTGCACAGCATGTTGTTTCGTGTTCGATAAATGATATCTGTTACAGGTGTGACTACACTTCTGCTGTTTCAGTTCTTAGTAACTTACATTATTTTGAACTCACCTGTTTCTTTGTTTTGCGTTTCTTATTTATCCTTTCTCAATGAACTTGAGCAGGAAGGAAAACCCGAAAAAAATGAAAATTATGCTGTGGATGATATGGTTTTTGTTGAAGAAGAGGAAGTCTTTCCATCGTTGCCAGCTGATGACCTCTCTGCTGAGGAAGATTTCAAGGAAATCAGTGATTCGATAGATGCAAAGCCTAATGGCAAGAGAAAGTTACCTGAGAAATCTACTGAGAAGAAGGTTCTTTTTCTGACTGCTTGCATTTCAGTTTTTTTTTCCAGTATTTAAATTTAAATTTAAAACTAGTCTACTCTATCCTTCTCAGATATTTTAGTTTGTCATTACCTTCTGCTGAGTTTTAAGTTCGATCTTTAAGTTGTCAGTTGTCACTTTTAGTTTCACCTTGTTGTGAGGGTGGTTGGTTGTGATAAAAAATGCTTTTAGTGTTTTTCTGTATAATTAGCATCCAGGTTCCTTTTTTCCCATGAGTAATATTGGCTTGAGAGTTGAAATAAAAGCTAGTTTCTTTTTTTTTTTGATTCAGGAAGCCAATAAGCCTCCTGATAGTTGGTTCGAGTTGAAAGTGAATACACATGTTTACATCACTGGGTTGCCTGGTGATGTTACGGAGGAAGAGGTTAGTTGAATATTCCTTCTGGTTGTCACATTTCTCGGGAACTATTCTGAGTAACTGTAATTCTATGACAATCTGCCTCCGCTAATATGTGAGCTTTTGTGCAGATGTTCGAGGTTTTCTCAAAATGTGGGATCATTAAAGAGGTACATAATATGTTCTTATTATTTTCATCGTTGATATTACATGGTGAAATTCATCTGAGCACAATTTAGGGTGTCCTGTGCATGCTTCATATTGATTTGAGCATTAGTGGGGCTTCTGTTACCTCTGCTGATTGGTTCTAAATTTCTAATCTAATTTTCACCTGTGCCCCCCACCCCTGCGTATTTTTTCTCATTGATTATGGTTTCTTTCCATCTCTACTTCATCTTTAGTTGTTTGAGATTCCTTAGCAGTAGGCACATTATATGTGGTTACATTGTGAGGTGGAGTCATATTGAGATCATAAGAAATAGAGAGTTCGAAGCTCATAGTTTCCTCAGATGGTGATTTTGTTGAAGGAAGAAGGATGGGAGGGGAGAGGGGACTAGCAGGAATCAGGGATAGAGAGGGTGGCCCTAGCTTTGTATAGGAGACATAGGGGCTCAGCTGAGCTGTTAGTGACATGACGCTACTTCAAATTAGTATATCTTTGATAGGTGCATATATTTTCTTGGTCTTTAAATAAAGTAGAGACTAATGAATCAGAAAGAAACTGTGGGTTTGCCCAACAGGTGAGGGAATGAGAGAGAAGCTCTTAAATTGGTCCGCAATCACATTCAGGAGACCTTTGTTAGATACTCGTATTGAAAATAAAATGGGAAAACATAAAAATCGTTAGGAAGTATTATTAGAAAAGGCGTTCACGTTAGAATTTAAAAATGAGAATATGTGTGTGGCGAGATATGATCCATGTAGTTGGCTTTTGAAGCTTTGACAATGCTCAGAGTTGCCTGTTACACGCTTATAGCAATCGAAAAGCTTTTGTAGTTTTGGAATAGGAAAGATGAAATGTAGAAACTGCTTGATGTGGCTCATTTATTGTTAAGAGGCTGTTGAGGTCGCATTTAGGAATTCAATTTTAGGCACTTATAGGCAGGGTGTAGGTAACATAAAAAAAGAGAAAAGATACATACCTTCATGTCCGGCCCTTGATGGTAGAAAAAATTCTAATTTTTGGAATTTCTACATCTTAATCTCCTCCAAATATCCTGTGTGCGAGCAGTCAAGTATCCCTTTCCTTCATATTTCATGTATTCCTTACTTTCATTCTTTAACCTGAGTTAATCATTTTATCCTGTAGTACTAGCAATTCATCTATACAATCCAATTCTTCTCATTATTTCATGAAATAATTATACATGTTTATGTGGATGATTACTAAGCTTCATTTTAACTCTTGAAGCAGTAGATAGTGCACTAGTCCCTGTTGATTTTATGATTGATTCATGCTGTATGGGCTACTGAAATGCGATAATATTATCTACTATTTGTTAGGGGATTATATGGCAATCATTTATTTACATAGCATTTTACCATTCTTGTAATGCTTTTTTTTAAAGATTGAGCAATGACTTTTTAGAATCGACGTATTCAGTTACTTTCAGCAGATGTTAAAAGTTAAGTTTACTAAAATAATGCGGAGAACATGCTGTTTCGCTATTGCATGAAAGTGTTGTGGCTTAATGATGGTTGTGTGAGCAAAACAGCTTTGTGGCTTAAATGATATTTGTATACACAACATTTTTGCAATGAAGTTTTATTTTGAATGTGAGCAAAATATTTTTGTGACATTTTTGTACTTAACATGTAGGACCCTGAAAAGAAGAAACCTCGCATAAAGATTTATGTTGACCAAGAGACTGGACAGAAAAAGGGGGATGCTCTTGTTACGTATCTAAAGGTACTGTCAGGATTTGCTAATTGCATTCAAAATTGTGTTGCCTCCAAATCAATATCAAAGTTCTGTTTTTGTTGATCTTTTAGGAAGCTTCAGTAGATCTAGCGATCCAAATCTTGGATGGGGCACCTTTTCGGCCAGGTGGCAAAGTTCCTATGTCAGTCTCCAAAGCAAAGTTTGAGCAGAAAGGTAACATGTGCTCACCTGAAAATATACCTTTCTTTGCACGATCATTCTAATATTATGCCTTTTGACAAGCTTGTGTTGATTTCACAGGGGAGGCATTTGTAGCGAAGAAAATGGACAAGAGAAAGAAGAAAAAACTCCAACAAATTGAACATAAGATGCTCGGCTGGGGTAGATTTTTTTTCTTCACTTTTTTGTATTTGCAAAAGCACATACTTTTCAGTCTCACTACTGGAAATTTTTTCCTACCTATTCTTTGGACACATCAATCGAATTCAACCCCCTTGAGTAGTTTTATTTTGTATATGTTCTTAGTTTTGCCCACTTAATCTGGTGAAGATGGCAGTCTCCGTCTCATCATTTGTCTTATGACATAACCCTCAAGTGGTTCCGATGGTCTATGAATAATCACGATATCTGTTCTCTTTGAAATCAACTCCTAAACTTTTTTAAGATGGCGATAAGTTCCTCATTATTGTAATTTTCTGTAGCAAAGATAATTAACAAGGGAAGGAACCACTGAACTCCTGGGGTTTGCTTGAAATGCCATCTTCCAAGAAATTGTTTTGCCTTGTACTTTTGCCTTTTGACAAAAGTATAATTCTTTGAGTCTTCCCAACATGTTACTTTCTAGAATACATCCGCCAACTTGAATGGCAGGAAATTCCCTTGTTGCAAGTGAGTTTTATGGGTTTGTAACCAGCATAAGTACTACTAAGTAGGGTGAAAAAATTGAAATGTAGAATGGTACATTCATGATAAGATAAGACATATCAGGCATGAAAACTACTTAGAATATTTTAACGACTGTATCTTTTGTTCTGTGCTTCTCATTGTCCATCAGTGATCATTTGGGTTGAGTTCGCGTTCTTTTTTCCCCCCATCTAAAACAGTTATTTTGTTTACTAGGTGGTCGAGATGATGCCAAGGTCTTAGTTCCAGCCACAGTGGTTTTACGGTACATGTTTACCCCAGCAGAAATGAGGGTATTGTTAAAATAATCTATGCTCTTCCTTTTATTTGTGTTGTACCTGCAGTAAATTTGCAACAATCTGTTTTCGTGTGGTTGAGAAGACCCATGTCTTGTTCTGACTTAGCACCTGATTAAATAAAATTTTAATGTTGAGTTAGACATGTAGACACACTAGACTACTGGATGAATGAATATTTTAGAAAGAATTTGAGGGTAGCCCCAGTCAATGAGAAAATGAGAAAAATTATCTATGTCAAAGGTGACTGGGATATGTGCAAATGGAGACTTTTAGATGAAGGGGGAAATAGTGAATCATTAACTTAGATAAAGGGGGAATATCTGATAGGACTTTAAACTAAACAATTGAAGTAGACTTATTATACTCCTAAGGTCAGACTGCAATGGCTATGTGAAGCATACTAGAGCTGACTCTGCACAGGTAAAAACTTAGCAGTGGTTGTACCGATGAGTTAGAACCTAATTGTACCTGGTATTCCCTACTGGTTTGTTAGATGATTTCATTGTGTAAAGATATTGAAATTTTGCATAATTTATGTTGTAAATGTTAGGAACAAATTACTTGTAAAGTACTTGGACAATTAATGAAAGATTCTTGTTGAATTATTTCTGCTACATCCCACCTATAATTAATAGTACTATTAGATAAAAGAACCGAGTAAAATCTAATCATTCATATGTCCCAAGGAATTTCATGATATCATCAACTTGGACATTGTTGCCTATAGTTTGCATCAGGCTTCCTTCACGCTTGTTGGCGTTTATGATTGCAGTTTGAGATAGTTATTAAAATACACACTTTGGGTGCTGAATTTGCTTCTGTTAACAACGTTCTGTTATTGGCAGGCTGATGAGAATTTACATTCTGAATTGGAGGAAGATGTTAAAGATGAGTGTTCAAAAATTGGTCCACTGGAGTCGGTCAAGGTTAATGACATGCCTCAACTGAAAATCTGCATAATTTTTTTTCTTTTGTTGTGCAAGTATTGCTGTTGTTTTAAACAAAATTTTAAGTTTACTTTGATAATTTCAGTGTCCATGTTTCAAATTCAATACTTAAAATTAGATCCTTCATATTTTGAATTTTTAGGATTCCAATGTTGTTTTGTTGTCTTTCCTTCCTCAACACATTTTATAATCATTGATTCCCCCCTGTATAATTGATAGAAAGAGCCTTTGTAGTTCATGTTCTGAATTTTTTTATTCATTTTACAATTTCTTTGGCCATTGGTTTTCTTTCACTAAACTTCTGCTACTTCATAGGCAGTTTGCTTTATTAATAGCCTTGGTTCATGTTCCAACGTGCAGGTCTGTGAAAATAACCCGCAAGGTGTTGTGCTAGTCAAATACAAGGACAGAAAGGATGCTTTGAAGTGCATTGAGTCGATGAACGGACGTTGGTAATGTCTTTATTCTGTTACGCTGTCAACTTATTTAGTTTTTCCTATAGTAGGTTAGTTTGATATATTCTTTGAACTAGTTAAAAGTTTAACAATATGTCATGCTATATGTGTCATAAGGATTAAGGACTTGAATGTACCCATATAAGGTAGGTTTGTGATGTCATGTGCGCACAAAAATTCGAGTGCATGGTGAATTTTTGTCGTGTGTATAGACTAGGGGCTTATATTTTTGTTGGCGATGTGGCCGCCATTTCAGGCAAACTCATCTGTGGGAAGGATTAGGTGGTGTGGGATACTGAGTATTTCTTTATTTCTGATTCTGATGGAACGGTTACACCTTTCAGGTTCAACCAACGACAAATTCACGCGAGTGAAGATGACGGATCCATTAACCATGCTTCAATTCGGGATTTGGACGAGGAAGCTGAAAGTCTAGAGAAGTTTGGAGCTGAGCTTGAAAGTTGAAACTGCATGTGGTGGTTTGGTCTACTCATTAAAAGCAACCACCCAAACAAGAACATCCTTTAGGTTGACTGCTCTAAAGCGACTTTCCTTATTGGCATACTCTAGACTGGTGGAAAGAGAAGGTCGTAGTTGTACATGAATATTGATGAACTTATATTGCAGATAATTAGTGGGCGGCGGAGCTGGTACTTTTCCCTTTTGGTTTCTTCTGGGTGATGAAAAGTTTTTTTTTTCTCTTCCCTTTTGGTTTCTTCTGGGTGATAAAAAGATTATAAGCGGTTCTGGTGGTGGGGAAGAAGGGGTTCTCTTCACAGGGCCTTTGAACCGGGAGAGCAGAACTAGCCTCTTTCAAGTGTCATCTCCAACTGGTTTGCTGTCATCTCAAATTGGAGAAATTGTTGGGGTCCGTCCTGGAGTGATTATATCATCCTTGCTGTCGGCTCGAGGGAGAAGTAATCAGTTGCGGAAGATGGATCGAGATATAGAGAAATTTTGATAAAAGAAAATAAGAGGTCAGACCTGATGGTCGACGATGGTGGTGGAGGTGGAACCGAAGGGCTATGGTGGAGTGGTGGTGCTAATTTTGTTGGGTAATTCATCAATAGATGTAAGGTGGACATGATACCTTTCAGGAGTGCGAGCGTCAACAAGTGCAGTATCTGATTATATAGGCTATATGCTCTTACCACAATGAACTCCAAAACCACCGTTTTGTTCCTCTTTCCTTCCCCTACCATTACATGGAGAAGTATCGTTCCTTCCGGCCACACCATCCGGTCAGCAAAATTCACCATCGGAGTATCAGTTGGCTGCAATTTCTTTTGAGTATTCTTGTCCAACTTTTCAAAATAGTGCTAGTACATTATTTTTGCGGAACTTTCTGTCTACATATGCCCGATGAATTCTCTTGTCCATCACTCTTACTGTTATCACCACCACATCACTGCCTGCTGGTTGATTTGGTATCAAGTCGCCGACACCAAACGATATCACTTTGTCTACGCTTAACTTTCTGTTCGCTGGTGTCATCTGCGGTAACAGCCTACAATGTACTTTCCTCCAGGGCTTCATCCTTCCCCACCACACTTCCTCTAATGATGGCGCATATGTCTGTGATCGTCAAGGCAAGACTGTTATCTACTTGGGTGCTCTCTCTTTGCCTCTTACTGCTTCGTTTGTTTCCTTCTTGACTTCAACCCTCGCTATTTCTTTCCTTTTGTTTGAGTCTCATCCCCTGGTATCGGGACCTCTCTCTGTTTCGAGTGTCCTACAACCTGTGTAAACCCCCTGCCCAACTGCTAGCCCAGGGTTTACTCTGGAAGGTTGCCCTATTGTACACCCTTGCGCCATTTGCCAAATGTGCGAGCTGTCCGCTCCTGACATACCTTTCGATGGCCTGCTTCAGATACACATAATCATTTATGTCGTGGACATGATCGTCATAGTACTCGCAGAATGCGACATGTCCCTTTTATGGGGGGCCTGACTTCTTCTTTTGTATTCGTTGCTACCACTAAGGCTAGAAGCTCCTTTGGAAATATGAGTAGAGGTGTGAATTTCTCATCAAAATTCAGCTGCTCGGCATGCCTTGCTCTTTTTTCCTCTTGAACTTGTCTCCGGTTACTTCATTTCTTTGGGCCTCTAGGCCTTCTTGTACTTATTTTCTCCTCTTATATGATATATGCCCTGGTGAAGCTCTCTACCCTTTTCATGAACTCATCAACCGTTCTTGGCTGATTTAGAGTGCAACCTCTCAATAACAGCGCATGCCTCGTGCCGTTCACAAACATATCCATGAGGAATTGGTTGCTCCTTTCCTCCACCTGATTTCCTTAATCAGTGAAGATCTCCTAATACTCCTATAAGGTTTCAGTTATTTTTTTATCGCCAACAACTCTGTTGGAGTAAACTAAGAACTTCCGCCTCTGCATGAGACGGGTTAAGAACTTATGATCCAGCTGTCTGAAGTTATATATACTTTCAACCTCCAAGTTCTTAAACCAAACCCTAACCGTCAGTGTAAGCATGGTTGCAAACACTTTGCACCAAATGACTTGTGGTATCGTAAATATGGCCACATTGGTGAAAAGAGTATACAAGTGGTCTCCTGGGCCGATCTCTCAGTTGTATTAACCTAGGTTGGGTGGTATTTCCAGCTTTGGGCAATGAGGGTGGGTTAGATTTAGGGTTTGAGATTTGGTTTATATAGGAAAAGTTTCAATGGTTGAGATTCAATCAACAAAAGAAATCAATGGTTCAGATGAAACCAAGTTAGGCTCTTTTTTTATTTTTTTAAAACTCTGTAGCACCAGTCCAAATATCGGTGCCCAAAATGGCTCATACTGGTGCCTATGTATATGAAAAGCAGCTGCTTAAGGCTTCTTTAAATGACTTTTCTAAAATAAAATAAAAATTGAACCCGAGAGCAAATTTGAGAATTTGATTCTAAGTATAGAGTACCGGTACAAAAAATCGGTGCAAAAAGGCTCATACCGTTGCCTATGTATATGAAAAGCAGCTGCTTAAGACTGTTTTAAATGGGGTACCTTTATTATTTTTTGGACTCGAGAGCAAACATGGGAATTTTTTTTCCAAGTATGTAGCACCTGTACATATATTGGTGCCTAACTAACTCATACCGGTGCTAAGTCTAATATTAGAGATTTTAAACAACCCCTCCAAAATTTTGAATAAAAATTTGGAAAATTAATTTTCATGCCATAACTTAGCACCAGTATGAATGAAAAACAATGCCGGTGCTAGTATTATTTGATATTTTTATGAACTTTATAATTTTTACTATTAGGTCCATAGAAAATTTTGGGAGGCGGAAAATCAAAAAATTGAAGACACCAAAATGCAATTAAATAAGAGACTACGACGTCTTTGAAATTCGAGGTACACTGGGTGAATGGAAGAGCGTTAAACATATTTATGAAAAATTACACTATGACCCGAAAATTGTTACGACATTATCTTTTTCTCCAAAATACATGATTTTTTTATTCTTGCATAAATATAGAAATATAAAATAATTTTTTTGATGATTTTTTGAAAAGCGCTAGTACATGTTGCAGAGTAACTTAGAGTTGATTAATTAGAAGTAAGAAAGGGAAATCGAAAAGGATTATGTTCTTGTATCATATTGTTGATTAATATTTTGTTACGGACTTGGAAAATACAATGGGGGTCTATAGGATACCATCATGTTCGAGCGAATTTCAATTTGGAGTTACAAGTAAAGTTTTTACCTTTTGCACAAAGTTGGAGTCGTTGGATCACGAAATTGGCGGAACCAAAATGCAATTTAATAATATGAGATTGTAAAATTTCAATTTGGTCATGTATGAGTGAACGGAAGGAGCTCGAAAGTTAACATTGATTACTTCTATAAATTCTTGAAAAATTACACCGTGGCCCAAAATTGTGTTATCCCATTACCCATTGCTCCAAAATACATGATTTTTTTATTCTTTCCTAAATATAGAAGTATAAAATAAATTATGTTTTTGGTAAAATATTGAAAAACACTAGTACATGTTCTAGAGTAACTCATGGTTGATTACTTAGAAGTTACAAAGCAAAATCGGATAGGATTATGGATATGTTTTTGCGTCCGATTTTTTTATGTATATTCCATTATAGACATGGAAAATACATTGGGGTGTATTTGGTAGGATCACGTTCAATCGAATTTCAATTTGGAGTTACGAGTAAACTTTTTTAACCTTTTGCACTTAGATCCCTCCAAGAAAGTTGGAGGCATCGAATCACAAAATTGGCAACACCAAAGTGCAATTCATTAAGAAATGATTGTGCCTTGCCGATTTGGGCCTGCACAGGGGAACAAAGGGGTCTCGAATTAAAACAATGATTACTTCTACATATTTTTTGTAATTTATATTGTGGCCCTTAAATATTACAAACACACAATTCTCTCCTTAAAATCCACTTTTTACCCGTAAAAAAAGGGCAGGTGAGCATTAAATGCACTCATAGCACTGGTATGTACGTAATACTGCAAACATACTGATGCTTATGTACATGTTTTCCAGTAGTGGTAGTCCTTAAACAAGATAGTTAAATGAATTGTTTTTTGGGTAAAACACAAAAATGACTATATTTTTGTGAATGTGCCGAAAAACCGTGAGTTCTTTGAAAATGTTGAAACAATTCTAAGTGTTCACTGAATGTGCTGAAAACCCAAAATATTTTTTGAATGTTAACATTATGTCCAACTGATGGCAAAACTAATGTCAAAATCAAGGGGTCATTTTAGCACTTTCATGAGTTTAGGGCTATTTCGACACTTTCAAATAATTCAGCATGTTTTGGCACTTTTAATAAAAACATAAAAGTCCTTTTCGCACTTTTTTTTCTTATTAGTTTTTTTGAACTAAACGTAAATTTTATTAATTAGATGTAATTCATTACAAATCGAGTAAGGTCATGAATCATATTTGGCACCATAGCTTCTCTAACTACTAATATTAATGGATTAAATGATTGATATAATTTTTTTGTATGTTTTTTATAAGGTGTCTTGCTTTTATATATTTGTGTTTATTTAGTTCCTATTTTATTAAGTGTGTTTGACATAATTGTGCTTATAAGTAAATCTGACTTATTTTGATTTATTTTGAAAGTAGGGGGAGACCAAGTTTTACTTTTCCCCATAAATAATTTCCATTTTGTAAATAAGCACTATTTTAATAGTTTACCAAACACTAAATGAGTGTTTAAATTATAAGCAAAACCCTATAAACCTGCTAAACCAACCCATTATATGGTGTTTTGCTTTATATATTTTGTGCTTATTTATTGGGACTAGAATAGGAAAAAGGAATTTTCCAGTTCCCCTTTTGCTTTTCTTTATTTCACGGGGATTCAAACTACTCTTTTAGTTCTTATTTCAGTTTTTCATTTTAACTGTTTTAAGTAAAAAAAATCATCTCTTTAAATGTAAAATTTATCGATATATAAATTAGAAAATATCATACTCCCTCCGTTTTCCTATGTTTGGCACCATAGGTTTAGTTGATTTTTTTTTGCAAGTTGAAATGTGTGGATGAAATTGAATGTGAAAAACTGGTTTTACCGTTTTAGGCGTTAACTAGCAGGCTTATGTTCCAACGTAGTCTAACCTAACCAAGTATGTAAAGTAAATAAACACGTGACACACAACTTGGTTATGCAGTTCGGTGAAATCCACCTACGTCTGCGGGGCCTGACCCAGTTCAGAATAAATCCACTAATCAGAGATACAATACAAAGTACACCATACAACTATACTTATCTTCTAATTACAATGTGTGGATTTTGCAAGCTCCCCTTGCTACCGAATGGCATTGATCAGACTCCATCTGACCTCGAAACTCGTCGACGCTAGATCTCCTCCTCCCTGAGGAATTAAGGTTTATGTTCTGAACTTTATCACCCGGGTCGTGTATGTTGGAACATGGTAATTCTGGCTCTCGTGAATCTCTCGATTGATAGAAATCTGAAAACTTTGTCGGTGTTGAGTGATAGGGCACCCCTGTCAAAGATATCTCATAACAGATGACGACAATCTAGAAAACTTTGTTCATTCTCATATTCAAGCCCATAATGCAGCTAGAGGTGCTAACATTGTTTATAACCCGAATAAGTAAATGTTTCCTTGCTCTTTGAGAGCACATTCTCACAGGCAGTCTAAGAGAAATAGTAGAATTCCAGAAGGATGTATGGAGTACAGGTGAGAGAGGTATAACACATTACCGGAGGATCAGATATAAGGAGGTTTCCTCATATCAATGGAGACGAATAATCATCTACCAAGGCAAAATCATATTGGTCCGGAAGGTGCAGGTGGAAGGAATAATGAAGGATGTCCATCCAATGATGGTGCTGGCCCATTTTTTTTCTATATTTTGATCCTTATTTTGGTGCTAGACGTCAGCAACAACCTCCACCTCACAAGTCCCCGAAACAGCCTCCGCAACCTGATCTTCCCAATGATTATTTTCCTAATGTCCATATGGATGCAGTTGATCAGGATGTTGGAAATAATGCTAGTGAGGACTCAGTGGAGATGGATATTGGCAGTGAAGATCATTTCAGAGTGATAGGGAATATTAAGGCAGATTATGTTGCAGAGGATGTTCAAGTGGAAGTAGTTCAACATAATCTGGAAAATCTTAACCACAATGCTGATGATTTTCTCAGCTCAATTGAGAGTAATGAGAGCAACAATATAATATCCAGGCTTGCTAGAGAGCTGACTAGAGAGCTGATGCAAGAACAAGAAGATGAATAAATGAGCAATGTAGCTACTGATTTAATGGATCTAAGTAGGGTGAACATAGCTGAAGAGAGTTATTTCAGAAGGAACGGGTCCATGTGCCAATTCAAAGTGCAATTATGGATACTCGAGTTATGGAAAATCAAGATAATTAGGTGTCATTAGTCAGGAGAAGTAAGAGATTTATGTTAAAAAGAGAAGCACAACACATGGCCCTTTTCTCCAAAGAAAAACCTATAAAGAGAATGACTGCAATAGAATACAAGAGAATATTCAAGGTGAAAAAAATTGTCAGAGAGTAGCAGGAAATGGAAGGGAAAGGCAGTAATAGTGGAATTTGAAGGATGGGAGAAGATTCAGACACAAAAAGCAGCAACTTATGATTGCAGGAAGGATGAAAACAATCTGAAAAACTCTGAGCTGGTTTTCATTAAAAAAAGTTAAGTTAGAAAGAGGCACATTATCATGACAATGAGGAAGCAAATGATCAAGATTGGAGTATCATGCCACCAAAGAAGAGGTTTAGATTTCTGGAGAACAAGTTCAAGTTAGAAGCTGGAAAGGAGTCACCACTGAACATCAGCAAGAGAAAGAAGAAGTTACTGAGACTAAGGAGAACGAAGGCATTCTAAAGAACAAGGAAGGTTTTGCTAGAACTATACAATAGTTCCCTGGAGGAGCATGAGACTAATAGCATGTAACTGTAAAGGATTCAACAATGCCTCTTTGGATAAACTAATTGGTGAAGTAAAAGAACCCAGAGATGATATGCCTTTTCGAGACGATGACACAGAATCAAAGTCTGGAAGCTTGGAAAGAAAACTCTATATTTGACCTGACTAAATGTGTAGATCCAATTGGAAGATTGGGTGGTTTAGCATTATTTTGGTTTAGTAGTCTTTAAGTTTAAATTTTTTGTTAGTTTAGTAGCTTTGAACACCAATCGTATTAATTGGTGTTTAGGATTTATCTATGGTCACCCAGAGATATCGGGAAGACCTTTGGGAATGTTTGAATGATTTCTGCTTTTACTTTCAGTGTCCTTTAGTAGTCTTAGGAGTCTTTAATCAAGTGATTACTCAAAGAGATAAAGAGGACAAAACCCAGTAGATAAATGAAAAACTGGGCTACATGAAGTTATTGAGAAGTATGATCTCAGTGAAGTTCAGAACAAAGGGTTATGGAACACTTGGAAAAATAATGGAGATCATCCCAACAACATCATACAGAGACTAGATAAAGCTTTTCAGAATAAATAATGGAAAGATATGTTTTCATAAGCAAAGGTAATCAATCTACCTATAATATATTCAAATCACAGTTCACTTCTACTGGATCTAATCCCAAAGAAGAAAACACCAAAGAAGATTTAGAGATATGAAGCATATTGGGCTAAGTCAAGTGTATCTGATCAGATTGTCGACAAAGCTTGGAAAGATGGATTACAATGTCCACAGTTTCAAGGTTAGTGCAGAACAGATCAAATTCTTGGTAAAAAGCTCAAAATTACTTTGAGACATATACATAATTGGTGTGATAGTTCATACGCAAATTTGGAAAAGAATATCAAGAACTTGGAGCAGAGATTAAGAAACTTACAGAAAGATGGTGACTTCAACAACCCAAACAAGAGATCGACCTCATTATGTTGAAGATTAAGGATCTTCATTAGAAACATTCTAATTACTAGCAATGGAGATGAAGGCTTTCCTGGGAAAAAATTGGTGACAAAAACACTTCCTTTTATCACAAATGGGCGACAAAGAGGAAGAATATTAATACAATACAGGGGATTTATGATAGAAATGGACAATGAACATCTGAGCAAGGCCAAGTCTTCAAGGTAATCATGGAACATGTTAAATCATTTTTCACAATACCATAATGGTATCCACCACCTCACTCAGATGAAATTTCTCTCCAAGAATATGTTGTCAGTAATGAAAGGAAACTAACACATCAGCAAGGAGAAAATAGGAATCAGCCATTCATAGGAAGAGAAGTATAGAAAGCTATTAAGGAGATGAAATCTTAGAATTCACCGGGTGAAGATGGGATGCCTCGGCTGTGGGAGACGGTTGGGCTGGAGGGCAAAGAGCGGCCATCGGCAGATATTGAGGCGGCTCATATGACTGACTCGCGGCCGATGACGTCGACCTGTGTGGATCATGCACGGGCTGGGTGGCTGGCGCGTGACTCGGCTGTGGTTGCGATGGCAAGTGCAGAGGCTGCAGCTGCGATCGATCAATCTGTCTTTCTCCCTGTGGCAAACATAAATGATTTTCTGAAGAACCCTGAGGTCTCGGTGAAATCTGAAAAATTAAATCTTCCAAAATAATGGTGAATGCGGAGTGGAAGATGGCTCAATCACCTCCGATGGAACTGACGAAGGCTCCAAAAAGGCTGAAACATCCATTGATGAAAAATCTCTAACAGAACTAGAAGGGTAGCTGGAAAAAACAACTCATCAAACCGAGCATGGCGAGTAATGTACTCCTTCTTCGTGAGAGGATCAAGACACTGATAACCCTTGTACTGTG
>JAULKM010161556.1:0-16373 GCA_032355605.1 Rubia tinctorum | reverse complement strand
GACTTCTCACCCAATTCTGAATCCTCCGTTGTGCCAATTTGGGTAACCATTCGAAACGCCCCTCTTTACTATTACAATAGCTCTGCAATTCAAGATATCGTTAATCTTATTGGCTGTTTTCTGAAAATGGATGCTGTAACTGAAGCTTTGTCAAGGCCACGACCATCAAAATATGTGTTGAAATTAACCTCATTAATAAACTTCACACATCCATTAAGCTCGGTACTCCAGATGAAAATAAGAGATACGATATTGAATATGAAAACATATCTTTCTACTGCACCCACTGCTCTAAACTTGGACATCATATAGATAACTGTAGGGTGATTAATCCTATAACAGTGCCTAACCATGACTGGAGACCAACTGGTCATCTTTTTAAGGAGGCTCCCACTATTTTAGCACAAGAAATAGATGAAAGTTTGCAAATTAAGGATACACACAATGCTCAATCCTCTCCTCAAGCCCCCACCTTGATTGTGCCTATTGACAATGTGCCAATAGAAAATGACACAGATGTCTCTCCAACACATAGAATAGATAAGGGCAAGGTTGTCCTCATTGACTCCCCATCAGCTAAGTCATCTAGCCCTCAGGTTTCCACCCTCTCTATTCTTAGGCAACACCCAGCCACTCTTATAACCAGTAGGGATAAGACCTCACCTGTAGATTATACTGCTCTCAATTTGAATCACATAACAACTTTCAACCAAGAGCAGGATAATGGCACTATGATGGATCATAGATACAATGAATTAATTGGACAGCAACCTGTAGATTCTATATTTGAGGATCTCTATCCAAATTTTCTTACTAACATAACTTCTAAGACATATGCTAAAGATGATCTGTTTTTAATTAATGGCTCTTCACAGATTCTACATGCTACTAATGACTCTAATACCCCCCCCCCCCCCTAGATAGAGCTTCCCCCATGTTAACAAACAGATTCTCCCTTTTGAGTGTTGTGACAGAGCAGGATAACATTGCAAACATTACAAGTACTGAAGACTTTCGGCAGGAGCAGGTATGTTCAACTCCTTCAGTTGTTGAAACCAGTAGATGTAAAAATACCTTTTTCTCACAGATTAATAGGATGACACTAAGGTCCCCTTCTAAATGCTCCAAGAGTAAGAAATATGGATTGTAAAATTGTACAGCATCATATGATAGTGTGGAATGTTAGGGGAATCAATACTTCCATGTTGAGGCTTCATAAACTAAAATCACTGCACAATCCTAATATTTTTTGCATCATAGAACCTATGCATGATTCCTCGGAGTGTGCTTCATACATGAATGAGCTGAAGTATACTGAATGTTTATCATCTGCTAATGGTAAAATATGGCTTCTGTGGAATGACAACATTAGGATTTAGCTTAAGCAACAGTCAAATCAGTACTTAATGGTTGATTTTTCTTATCCTGATCTGGATATATGCATGGAAATAATTTTTGTCTATGCTCTTACTAATAGAATTGGTAGACAACAACTCTGGGCAGATTTACATAACTAACCCGACAATAAAAGACTAATGATTTGTGACTTTAATGTAATCTCTTCGATAGATGAATACAAATGTCCATCAATTCCTAACTCTGGGAGTATTGCTGATTTCAATATTTTTTTATCCTCAAATGCCCGAGAAGAAGTCCACACGGTAGGTAATTTATTCACATGGACTAACCATAGATTACATAATCCAACCTTTAAAAGATTAGACAGAGTTGTTAGTACATAAACATGGAGAGAAGCTTTCCATGTAGCTTCCATTCAGACCCTAAATAGGTTTTCTTCTGACCACACTCCTTTACTGGTTAGTGTTTCCCGTATGATTGAATCCTTCCCTAGGCCATTAAGATTTATTGACACCTGGCTCCTTAGACATGATTTCATGGATCATGTAAAGCTGAACTGGTCATAGCCTATGTCTCAATCACCTTTAATGAACTTTTTCTTGAAACTGAAAAGGCTCAAGCCCAGTCTCAAGCTCTGGAATTCAGAAACATTTGGTAACATTGAAGAAAATGTCATCAGAGCTGAAGAAAATCTTAGGCAGATGGAAATCAGTTTCCAAAACTCTCTATCACAGATTGATTACATCAGTCTTAATAGGGCAAAGGAAAACCTTCTTAGATATTTAAAAGAACAGGAGCACTTCTGGAAGCAGAAAAGTAGGGTTAAATGGCTCAATGAAGGTGACCAAAACACTGCTTACTTCCAAAAAAACAGTAAAAGAAATAAGGTCTAGACTGCAAATAAACAAAATTAAAAGCTCACAGGGGAGATGGCTAGTTAAACACTCACAAATTGCCCTAGAAGCAGAAAAAAATTGAAAACCTCATATCTGATGATCAGGAGATCACAGCTGGCTCTTATTATCAGCCCTTTCTAAATCAAATACCATCACTGATCACTGAGGATCATAATTCTGACCTTATAAAGCCAGCAACCTTAGATGAGGTTAGATATACAGTTTTAGGATTAAACCAGAATGGTGCCCCTGGTCCTGGTGGTTATAGCACTAAGTTCTTCTCTACTTGCTAGGATTTGGTTGGTAAGGATATCCTAGATGCCGTTAATGAATTCCTATCAGGTTCAAAATTACCAAGAGGCATTACTAGTACCTGGATATTCTTGATACCAGAAAAGCAGACCCCGTCTAATTTTAGTGACTATAGACCCATAAGCCTCTCTAATGTGATCAACAAGATTCTATCTAAAGTTTTAATGGAGAGACTTAAACCCATCATGCCAGCCATTATTTCTCCACAACAAACGGTCTTCATGAAAACAATGAAATCTCAGACAATGTAATCTATTTGCAAGAAATGTTAAGATTTCTGAACTTAAAGAGAAAACACCCAAACTGTATCATAAAACTTGATATGACCAAGGCTTTTGATAGGGTAAGCTGGGGTTTTCTTAATAGCATCTTACTGAAATTTGGCTTTCATAGAGCTTTTGTGAGGAATATCATGAATAGTATTACCAATGCATGGTTCTCCCTTTTAATTAATGGCAACCCTACATGGTTTTTTTAGCCAACCAGAGGGATAAAGCAGGGTGATCCACTTTCCCCTTTCCTTTTTAACATTTTCACTGAAGCATTTGCTAGAAGCCTTAGGTACATTTACCAAAATGGTAAAATCCAGCCATATCAGTTACCACACAATGTCATCCCTACTTCACACCTGAGTTATGTTGATGACACTGTTATATTTCTCAAAGCAACTAGACTTAACCTCATTAGGATTAGGGCATTTCTAGAAAAGTTTGAAGTTGCAACGGGATAAAATATAAACTACCATAAAAGTAGTTTCTATGTAAGCAGGCATGCAACCCAAACTCAGCTCATTAGGACTGCAGCAATACTTAACATGTCAAAGGGTTCTTTACCTTTCACATATCTAAGAGTACCTATGTTTCAGAGGAGGATAAAGGTTTCTCATTTTCAGAATCTCAGGGAGATTTTTTATTCCAAGCTTCTTAACTGGAAGAATAGATGGTTAAGTGTAGCAGGTAGACTCACTCTTCTGAAATCAGTCCTCTTTTCCATCCCACTGCATATATGGGCTGTGATCAGACCTCCAAAGGTCTTACCTAAGATTCTTACTCAGTAAATGAGTAATTTCTTTTGGGGAGAACAAGAGGGAACTCGGAAAAAGGTGTGGAGATCATGGAAAAGAATGAGTCTGCCTCAAAATGAGAATGGAATGGGCTGGAGAGACATAAACCAGATCATTGAGGCATTCTCCATCAAGTTATGGTGGAAATTCCAACAAAGAAGAACCCTTTGGTCACAACTATTATGGGAATTACCAGCACAAAATAGGACTTCATTAAACTATAGGAGAATTAGTTATGTTGATCAGGTTGCTCAAGATAACACTATGGTAATCCATGGTAATGGAAAGGCTAACTTTTGGAACTCTAACTGGACAAATAATGGACCTATATCACAGATATGCAATCACCTTTTAACGGACATTCCACCAGATTGCAGTATATCACACTTCATCAACAATAAATCATGGTTTATGCCCTCCATTGCTGGTTTAATTCTTGAGCAAGTCTCTAATTTTCTTCTTAACTCTCAGCTCCATAACAGGGAAGATAGATTAGTTTGGAAACCCCAAATTGATGGCCACTTCTCCATCAAATCAGCATATGAAATATGCAGACCAAAATCTAGAACCCCAGCCTCTCTAAAACATATTTGGAATAGTAGAACCCCTGGGAAAATAGGTATTTTCATGTGGAAACTACTGAATGGTCTTCTCCCTTTTGATGATATTTTGAAATCTATGAAAATTTCTCTGGTCTCAAGATGTTACATTTGCACTTGTAATCTGGATTCTTTAGACCATTTCTTCAATGCTTGTGAACTTGCAACAAATGTTTGGAACTTTATATTGAGTAATCTTGCAGTTCAACATCAACAATTTGCTAATATCTGGGATAGATTGTCAATGCTTTGGTCTTTTGTTGGACTTTCAAATATCCATACACAATTGGTTAGAATAATGCCATCTTTTGTTTGTTGGGCTTTATGGAAAACAAGAAACTCTCCCATCTATGATGGTAAAAGACCTAACATAGAACATATTAAAAAGTCAATCAGGGATGATTTGTTCTTAGCCTTTTTCTGTAAACCAATTCACTAAAATAACAATCATGATCTTACATGGTATGAAAAAAGTTTCATCCCAGTTCCAAAGCTCCCTCCTAAGCCTGCTATCAAAGTGATTAAATGGTTTAAACCAAGCTGTGGCTTTAAGATAAACACAGATGCCTCATGAGAGACATCCAGAAAGTTTGTTGGTTTGGCTATTCTGTGCAGGGACTCCAATAGGAACGTGGTGCATGCTGAAATAAGAAGAACAACAGAAATTTCAAGTCTTCATGCGGAGTTGCTGGCAATTCAAGAAGGTCTGAAAATAAGGAAGTCTTTGTCCTACCCTTTTACTATTAAATATGATTGTTTGTTAGCAATCAATTATGTTAATAAGCCCCTAAAGGCCCCTTGGACTCTATATCATATTGTTTTTCAAATCAAATCCTTGATCTCGGATTCAAATTGCTCAATTTGTCACATTCATAGAGAAGCTAACTGCCCAACTGATAGGATGGCTAAACTGGCACTGTATAGTGATCATAGGATCTTAACTCTTAACTCTTTGAAAAGAGAAATCAGATGACTTCTTCTTTTAGACAAGCAGGGTGTCCCAAATATTCGGATTCCAAACAGAAACTACTGATTCAATCTTTGTCAAATTTCAGGTTTCATCTTCAAAGGATAAGGACTGGAACCTCCAACACTTGCAGATTCAAGCCTTCAACTCAAGACAGACACTACACTTCAAATGTTGCTCATCAATTCAGGACTTGGATACTATCACTGCCCTCAAATCATCCTGGACCTCCTCTCAAGTGTCCAAAACTGTTTTGGTTGGCACAACTGCAACTTTCATGCAGAAAACACAGCTGCAACTCTCATCTTTCAAGCTTACTTTCAAGTTTTTTTGCTTGTCATACGGGCAGATGCCTGGCCAAAGTTAGTAATTAACACGAGGGGTGGAGATTACTAACTTTGGAATCGCATCTCCCATCAACTTTTGTAATATATATGTATAGCTTCAAACTCTAGTTTTTATTAGCTTTTGAAGGCAACTACTGTTACCTTGCCCATGGTTGGCTAAAAACGGTTTGTAATATTCTACCGTTTCTATTACAGGATGGGGACCTAATAATAACCCCCCACCTAAGGGTGGTTTTATTATTATTTTTGATTATTTGATTATTATGATTGAAATCATCTGTGTGTTAAATTATTGGCTTATAATTTTGAAAATTATAGTTTACTATGTTTGATCATGCAATGTTAAAATTTGGTTTGAAAGTGTTCAAATCTTGGAGTAAAATATAATTTTGTCAAGAATAAATTAACATATTCGATCCATAGTTACCCGAATGCATACTCATAATATTGTTTTACGAGCATTTGATTGTTTTGTGATTCCTTAGGAATGAATGAAACTAAAAGGTTCATACCATGAGTCAAACTCTCGGCGTCCTCGCCACTAAAATTGGTAATGGATCATTGCGACGTTGGTCGCGATGAATTCCGACGGCGGCGCAATGGAAATTTATTCAAAATATGTTTTGAAAGGGTCCCCAGCATGATGTCATCATCAGTAGGACTTGAGTCATCAAATGGTTTAATATTTATGAAATAGTCCCTGTACTTTATGTATAATTTGTTTTGCTTATAAAATTTAAATTTCAAAAATCACATGCCAACTCCTAAAATCTTGAATAATTTTAAATTAACCAGAAATTTAATTAGTTATAAAATATTTTTACAATTAATTTAATTTTGTATGTAAAATAAGAATTAAAGACATGAGTTGTCTTGTGATGGTTACTTTAGACAATTAATATAATTAATTTAATTTTGGGAATTATTAAGATTAATATCATTTAACATGATTAATATGATTTCATGTAAATTAAATATGATTAGTGTGTTATGATTGATTAATATAATAATTAAGAGCCTGTCTGCTGAAAGACGATTTTTCCATAAGTCATGGAAAAATTAAGGTTTAAAGTGCAAATTAGAAGAAATGAAGATAAAAATTTTGGGTTGCATGATCGGGTTATAAACTTTATAACTACTACACGTTGCATAATAAATTTTTAATATTGCAACTAAGACATTTTACCGTATGTTTTTTAATTAAACCCACGTCTTTCCATAAACCTATGGAAAGATGGTCTTTGCCAAAACTTTACCTATAATTAAATGTGATTTAAGTTATTTATATGATTTAATCAAATTAAAATGTGATTGATGTCAAATGTTAATAGGATTTTATATGATTAATCAAGTTTTATACATTATGGTGATGATGTGATTTGATACTATTAAGATAAGTTAATACAATTAAATTAAATGTGATTAATGTAATTTAATTGATTAATATGATTTAATAAAATTAAATGCGATAAATATGATTTGAAACGTGTGTATACTTTGGAGCTTCCGTAAATCCATGTTCCAAATTTGAAACATGTGTATACTTTGGAACTTCCGTAAATCATATGTTCCAAATTTGAAACATGTGTTTCAGTAGTTAGGCTTGATAAACGACTCACAAAACCAGTTAGACGACGATTTGTGAATAATAGACGTCTAACGTAGTATGATCAACGATAGTTAGCCTTGAACCGCCATTAAAATTATCATATGATGGTTCCATCATTTACTTTAGTACCAATGGCAGGACAATATCAAAATCGGAACATCTGTCTGGAATGCACTAAAGGAAACACCGATGGTTGAACCTTCGTCTAATAAACCCTACAAAAATATGTGCCGACAGCTTATATTTAAGGGACTTCCCAGGGCACTTCCGACGGAGAAACAAGTGTATGAGATGCACTTCTGAGGGCACTTCCGACTGCCTTACATGTGTTTGAAGTGCACTAGAGTAGACAATGGTAGTTGGACTCTTGTTTAAGAAACTTTACAATAACATGCACTAAAATAAACTATTACAAGACATTTCTGAAAGGTAAACCGATTTCAATGAAAGTAATCGCCAGTGAAGTTGTACCCACATTGACACAGTATCAGGTTTATTCATATCCAAATCTTTTCCCCACAATTTGACTATTATAGGTTTTCCCTTGAAAATAATCATCCTCTTACTAACAATTTCATCACAAACAACTTTTGAAGACTGTTTAGGCATAAAAAATTATCTTTGTAATTGCCAAATTTTCTCTACTCCACCTCCCTCCTTAAAAAAAAATTATGTAAAGAAACCTCCAGCACCTTAAATCGAGGGTCGCATCCCTTTGTCTTGCACACTATACATTTCTCCCATGGTTTCACTCTTTCTTCAAGATATTCTATAGTTATTTCACCAATCGCGATCTCGTCTATATTGATTATTTTGTACTTCTTTACTTCCTGTTGATAATCGAAAAGCAAGGACCATTTCAGAGTTTCTTCTTCTTCTACCTTATCTCCCCATGGGAGTCTCTTGATAGCAGTTTGAGACTTACTTAGATTTGCTTCTGCTGGACTTTCACTCTGAATCGGGATTTGACCCATGTTTCCTACTGAGTCCAATACTATGTTCGTCGCTACCTTCTATTCTACCTCTTGACCCAACCTTATTTTTTCCCAACATTCTCTACATCTTCTCCTTTTAGATCCCTAATTGTTTTCCTCCTTCCCTGCTTTCTTCTCTCGGTAGTTGAATTGTGAGCTTCTTCCTTCCTATCTTGTTCCCCGATTTACCTATGAAGGCACCGTTGAGACGTCGATTAGAAAAATAGATGAGATGTGAATTTACACAGAGTGCCGCACTCTATGTCGCCCATAGTACCTAGAGAGAAAGAGGAAAACTATACTATAGCTTTTAAATGCGATAAAGTTATACAAGTGTCAAATAGTTTTTTTAAGATAGCATAATATTTTGGAATACTCCCTCTATCCCCACTCAATTCCCCCCAATAATTGTACACTGTTCAAGAACCATGTTTAACCGTTAATATGTTTAATTACGCATAATAATGACAAATAAAATATTGATATTTAGAATTTACTTGTTATGATGAATTCAACAATATTATATACGATAATATTAATCTCATATGTTTGCGATCAAACTTTGATAACGAATAATACCAAAAAGTAGGTGGAAAATTTGGGTTGAGACAAATGGAGTACCACGACTAGGATATTCCAAAACTCAGTGTCTATTTAAATTAAATAATTAAACACACACTCCCTCTGTTTTGTTTCTATTGGCAGCATAACATTTGACACTTGGATTTTTGGCTACACTTGAATTGACATAAAGCAAATATAAGAATTATGGATTGTCATAAAAAGATAAAAAGTACTGATGTTTTAGGGTACTTCAGCCCCCCAAAAATCGTTAATTTTTCCCTCCAGAAAATGAGATTACACAAGGAAAAGGGGGAAACTTGTTAACAAAAAATTGAAATTCAACTAATGTGGGAGAAACGCCCTACTTGCTATTAAATAATTAGAAATATTACAGATCCATTTGAGAGCCTAAAAACATATTTAAAACAGACCCATTTTCTTCTCCTCTCTCACTTCTATTTTTCTGCATCCTCCTTGTACTTGGTGCATTTTTCTTCCTCCACTCTCCACAGTTGTTGGCACAAATAACTCTTCATATAAGTATTGGGCCTTCTTCATGGTCGTGCAATGGAGGAATCAACCACTTTGTGCACTCGACTAACAAACATTCAACGTGCAGAAATTGGCTGATTCATCCTACAAAATCAGGTACATGGTAAGATAATACGTAGCCGTCGTAAGGAAGCAGCTCGAAGGTGGAACACATCAGTCCGTACCGTGAGCCACCTCCATTCCCTGTAGATTTCACAAGATGAACAAGGGTTAGCTCGGGACTTGAGGAGTAAAATGAAGGGAAAGAAAGGAAGAACAAGTATCCATATCAAAAAAGAACTAGCAATGGCTATTCCACTGCACCGAAGAATACATAACGAGATTATGTTGTTGCACTTGGGGTTAGCATTACTAACATGCACAAATGGATCAAAGAAGGACATATACGCAGCCACTCAAATGCAATAAAGCCTCAAATCTCATGCCTCAATTAAATGAACAGGTTATTCCACTCAGTTTCTCACTTGAAACATGACATAATAGATGGTAAAACAAAGTTTTTGGATATACATCATGTTGTTCACATAGATAACAAATGGTTTTTCATTACGAGAGTGGCCGAGAGGTACTATCTTCTTCCGAAGGAAGAAGAGTCTCATCAAATTATTCAAAACAAGAGATATATCCAAAAAAACATATTCTTATGTGCGGTATGCAGACCTGTTTTTAACAACGAATGAGAGGTGTTATTTGATGGAAAATTAGGAATATGGCCATCTATAACAAAGGAACCGACGAAGAATACAAGTATAAATAGACCTGCAGGTACCATCGTGACAAAACCAATTCCATCTATCGACAGAGAAGTCATAAAAAAATCCATGTTGGAGAAATTGGTACCAGCAATTAAAAGAAAATGGCTCCTACTTGCAAGCACAAATTTCACAATTCGTCAAGATAGTGCAAGGACACGTATATGTGATGATGATCCAGATTTTAGAAGAGTGGTAGGTGTAGATGAGTTTAACATAAGATTGGGGTTCCAGCCACTTAACAGTCCAAATTTAAACATATTAGATTTGGATTTTTTCAGATCAATACAGTCCTTACAGCACAAAACAAATTCAAGCACATTGGATGAGCTAGTAGAAGCAACTACAAATGCTTTCACACAACTCCAGCCAAAAACACTAAACAGGTTGTTCTTATCACTACAGTGTGTGATGATGGAAATAATGAAATGCAAGGGGTCTAACAAATACAAGCTGCCACACACGGGGAATGATGCATCAGAACGACAAGGTTTACTACCCACAAACCTTGAGGTGGATACATAATTGGTACGAGAGCGTTTACAATATTTGATGGCGCATAACTATGCAAATAGGCTGCAACATCTAATTGATCAAGTGATGGGATGAAAATTTTTAGTTGATGCCCAGACTCATTCACATGGGGTTGGATTCTATTCCATATGGTCCTACTTAATTTAAACATGTTGTATTATTTTGTAAATATGTTTAAGTTGCAACCATGCATGTCCTTTGTAATAGTTAAGAAGTTTATTTGGTGTATGTTATGCTATTTGACATGTATGCTTATTTCACATTCGCAGGTTCACAAAATATTGCGCCATAAAAATTAGTTCTGCAAATTCAGTATGCATCTTAGCCAATACATCCAATATAAAACACAACCAATACACAACAAATACAACCAAATTCAGTATGCATCTCAGCCAATACACAACCAATACAGCCAATACAGCCAATAAAAATCACAGCCAATGCAACCAAATTCAGTATGCATCTCAGCCAATACACAACCAATACATCCAATACAAATCACAGCCAATACAAATCATTCTCTAGTATGCACCTTAATAAACAGTTGAACAAATCACAGCCAATAAAATACGCATCTCATTCAATGGACGAGTAATCAAATCAAAGCCAATACACACAAACAGAATCCATTCCCTTGCTATCCATCAGATATTAAAAGTTAGAACAGTAGTACCTATATCGGGTAGTACACCAGCCACATCTTCATTTCTGTGGGATGCAGGAGTTTGCCAGGTTCATTAAAACGATATTGCTGGAGCAAAAGTTTGTGCACTAGAGGGTTTACCTGCGAGAAGTCAATAACAGGTCATTTACAACGTACACTATACATATGTATAAAGCAAATTAATAAAGTAAAGATTTAAAACAACATATTTGATAATTATGAACTAAAATTTGTGTTCAAACAACACTAGCGTTCAAACACCAGTAATGAAAACATCTAAAACTGCTGCTCAAACATCCATTACAGTGGGAAAAAATTGGTACTACTCCACACAATGAAAACAAATTGTAAAATAATAAATAACAAATTTGATAAATCAACAGAATAGCAAATCAGCGAAAGGGTCGATTGTACCTCGGACAAGTCGATAAGCACTTCATTCAAATTATATATGTATGGTGGGGCGATTATCGGTTCTGAAAGGGACTGCTCCACCACTGTGTCCTATGCTGCCTCTTCTTCGGACTCGTAAGTGTCAGCAACAACGGGCTATCCCTCGGTGTCAATAAAGTGATGTGGGCTTGATATGTTAACATGATTGCTGTCTTCAATCGAGCAGTGGTAGAGACAGCTCGAACAGTGCCGTATAAGCGCATGTCCCTTCCACGTCGTCTTGGCCGGTGCTTCCATCACCGGGATGTAAGAGTTATGGAATCCGATGCCATTTTCAGAGATGGAGGACAAGAGATTTTGCCACTCGGTTTCATCAATTACAATGTCCTCCATATGATAATAGTGAAGGTTTTCCGCTTCCAATTCTGATTTACCGGGAAGAGGAATGTCTTAGTTTATGAGAGGTGGATATTCAGATCGACCTATGATTTCGTGTGCCATGGAGACGGGAGAAGGTTCAGAACTAGGGTTCGGTGAGGGGAACACAAAGAGAGTGTGTGAAAGGAATGGGCGAGGTGGGCTTTGAAAGTTATTAGGGTTTCATGAATCAATTTATATGGTGGTTGAAGCAATTGTAGGTTTCATAAAATTGGGTCAAGAATTGGGCTTTGATTATTCAAAACTCATGGACCCAAATATGAAAATAAACGAGGGAAATATAGGGGAGTAACTTTTGTTAATATGGCTTAACTATTAGATGAGTTGGCGTAAATTCTGAATCACTATGAGGACAAAATTGTCCAAATAAAAATTACCCCATTCCTTTTATAGAAACAAAACAAAGGGTGCTAATTAAAACAAAACAACCATTTATAGTAAGTGTGCCAATAAAAACAAAATAGAGGAAGTATTATTATTATAATATAATATTTTAACACATAAATAACATAAAGTCTTGTTTATAATTGACTAATCGTTAGACGAGATCATTTTATAATTGAGGTAATTAATGAGATTATTTATAATTTATTGCAACAAAATTCTTATAATTTTTTAAAATATTTTTTTGCAATGTGTAAATAATTATAATATGACCAAGAAAATTACTAGAATGAGGGTTTTCATGTTTTTTTTAAATATCAAATCATTTAAAGGTACTGGGAAAAATTCTCAGCAACGATTGACATCCAACGTAACGAGTCACTAGCAATAACTAATCTACTGCAAGGATATTTAAATTACACTTCAGCCAGACTAACCGTCTGTAATATTATATAGTAGAGATTCAATAAAACCGTAATATTGCCCTCGGAGATATAAACTTGCTCCCCGCAAAAATCATGACCACTTGGCAGAGAGGAACGTATCACTCATCAATATCCTTATGTCAAACAGGGATTTTCAACAAATATAACACAACTTGATCCAAAATAGGATCTATGTTGTTCAAATTGGAAACCCCTTGAAAAACACAAATCGAGACACATGACTCCTCCTAGAGAAACACACGATCTATAAAATCAGATCTGATAAAATATATCGACATGAATAATTAAATCGGGTGATCATCATGAACATAACAATCTAATCTATCGGGTTGAAGAACAAAACTAATGTGAAAATAAATCCATACTTATTCAATAACGAAAACATTAAAGGAATATCAATGAAAATAACTACCATTTCCCATCTTCCCATGATATTGGAGAGATGTGAAAAGGAAGGTTGAAGAAAAAGAGGCTTTGGAGAGGAGAGGTGCGACGCCTGCAGGGTTTTCGCAGAATCAATAGCAATTGAGGTTTTTCATGATTGCTCTAATCGTTAGAGCATCTCTAATACAAGCATCAAATTGGTAAAAGTTGATAGCCACATCATCTTGACGGACCCCAAATCTTAAAATACATCTCCAATGCAAGAATCAGTGTTAGACGTCAATCTTACGTGGCAGAAATTGTAAGTGACCCCTTCAATTAGAGGTTCTATTCTTTGAAGCTCAAAGTGAGGCTGTCAATATGTCACATCATTAAATTTTGGCCAAACTTTATCATTTTACTATCTTTTCATTAAAGACTTAATCATTTATTTATTGACACATCATACTAAAGTTGCTAGCATTGTAGATAAAATTTTAAAAAAAATAACGTCAATCAATAATATTTGATTACGTCACACTGATGTCCTATTCAAAATTCGACACGTGGAGGCTAAAAATATGGAAAACTCTCTTATCATCAGAGATGCTCTTAGTTGATTGATGTAATAAGATACTTTCTAATATAATATATTAAAATATACATTAATTATATAAATCATGCCCATTTATATTACCCATAAATATCCTATACCTATACAAATTGATTATATAGTTATGTGACTGTTTGATCATTATGGCCCCATAACCGTGCCAATAACCGAATTTTCCCCAAGTGCCCAACACTTATCCGTAGTCTATACTTGTGCCTCTTCACCCTTAGCTCACATCCCTTCACAGTTTCCCGCCAAGGATCCCACCTTTTCGCGTCTAACTGCCAAAGGTTCCCATCGTTTCACAGCTTTGCGCCATACTCCCACCGTTTCATGTTTTAGTCGCGCCAAAGATGCCTCAACACGCGGCAAAAATGCCTCAACATGCACCAATGCCGCAACAACAAGGAATCACGCTCAACTATGATCCTTAATCTTGAACACATTGTCTCTGATCTGTTTCCTTCACTTAGCATACTTGGTCCCAGACTTATTCCCTTCGCTTGGACGCTTCACGTCCGATTTAATCCACACAAAGCCCCCGATCTATGTTTTTCCTTTGGACACAACCTTTCACGCCCTGGTTGTTTCTCGCTAGGCCCCCGGCGTGAATACGTCAATGTTTATTAGTTATAGAGAAGAGAAGAAGAGGAGGAGAAGATACCATAGATTTCGTTCATTTAACAGGATTTTATGAAGTAAAAACATGCAACTACCCCCCAATCGGCAATTGCCAGAGTAGACGGCGTGCCCAAATTTGACCGCGGTAAATAGGTAATTCATAGACAGAAAGAAAGAGAAACTTCCGCCATCGTGTAAAAATTTCCTCATCCAAAATAATCCCGAAACTACCCTTCTTCTCCTGAACCCGGAAAAAAGAAAGTGTAGTACGGAGAGTTTCCCCTTTCAAATCAATCGATCGTGCCAACCTCAGCCCCTCTGAATCCTCACCGATTTCTCCGATCGTACGGACGCGGAATCTCCGCCCATGACACTCATGACCCCACCTCCCATGGAGGTAATACCTTCTGCGAATTCGTACATGTACAACTCCATCTATACACCTGCGCGCTTTGCATTTTGATTCTGTGTGGGTGAAATGGCGTCGAATTCAGTGTCGGTGTGCTTTGCCTTGTTGTTAATTGTTCGCTTTAGTTCAGCTAGTAGCTTCGCTGAAGTTGCTGCATCAGGATTAATGGATTATCGATCTCCGCGGGCGGTTATTTTTTAGTGTTTTTGTCGGGATTATTGTCGCGGAGAGAAATTGAGCACTCAATTTTAGGTTTTATTACCGGAATGCTTGAATTTTTGGGTTCTTGATCGATCAACAGTGCATAACTATACCAGATCCAATAACATGCTGGCTTCTTGTTAATGACAGCCTGAAAATGACGAGGTGCTCGTTCCGCATTCTGATTTTCCAGTTGAAGGTCCCGCTCCAATGGAAGGTATGCATTTCCGGTTGGTGATGTCAGCTTTTGCATGTTCTTGTATGGAATCGCCAGTTCGCGACTTCATCTTGAAATTATATTTGATTTACTTTTTTTCTGGTTTAGTTACCCCAGCTTCAGAAGCAACAAGTACTGGTGCTGTTCAAATGGCTGATGATCCGCCATCAGCTCGCTTTACTTGGACAATTGAGAACTTCTCGAGGTTGAATGTTAAGAAGCTGTATTCTGAAGTCTTCTACGTGGGAGGATATAAATGGTAGTCTACCGTTTGGTTTTGCATAATGCTAGATTCGTACACTTGAGTAGTGTTTCTGACATCTGACTGGTGAAGTTTCTTTTGTTTCATTGTGGATGGCAGGCGGGTGCTTATCTTTCCCAAGGGGAACAATGTGGACCATTTGTCAATGTATCTTGATGTTGCAGATTCAACAACTTTGCCGTATGGCTGGAGTAGATACGCTCAGTTTAGCTTAGCTGTAGCCAATCAAATTCATAACAAGTTCACAGTACGGAAAGGTAGATAATGATTTTCCTTTTTCCTGTTATTTATTTAAAATTTTGTTTTACTGTTAAATGAATAAATAAAGTTAATGCAATACATTTTAAGGTAAAAATGTTCTTATGTCAGAGCATTTTAGAGTATTTTTTATTTATTTTGCGCTTGTTGTGTGTTTGGAGTTACTTGCAATCCAGGTTATTTGATAGGAGAGAGGGTTTGCAGTTTCTTTGTCGTCCAAGCTATCAGTGTGCAAAGGCAATCAAGATTCCTATCGATGTGCAAATTATCTTGATTGATGGTAATTAAGTTGCAATAACTGATGGATGGTAATGGACAAAAGGAATTTCAGAAGTTATGATGCATTGTGCCTAGCTTTGAATGATCTTGATCAGAGAGGGTAGTTGTTGACAGTGTTTGGAGTTTTGATGGTGCCTTTTCCGTCATCTGTTATATTTTTCCACATTTTTGTAGAGTTATTATAAAAAATTAATTAGGGACATCTGCACAATTCTGTTGTATCCTGCCAGAGACTGATATTAGTTGAATATACCTAGTAGACTATTAACATTTTACCAGGTTTTGTTCCTTTCTTCT